>KK116834.1:116558-133653 GCA_000611955.2 Stegodyphus mimosarum | reverse complement strand
ACACCATCTTTTCATTCTATAGAATTCTCGCCCACAATGAAAAATGTTTAATTAGTTAGTTTACTTTGAATATTTATGTCTTTTCAAAAGTGAAATTTAAATAACTACAATACTCCTTTTGTTAGGCTGTTTTATTACACTTTTATTAAACAAGCTAGCCAGCACTGTCTAGCAGAAGATAACTTTCGTACAGGGTTTGTAGAATAGCCTGCTAAGAAATATATTATTTATTTGGAGCAAAATGATAAATAGTTAAACTTCTTTCTAACAGTTGCCTTTAAAAACCGAAATGTTAAATATATATTAACCATCACTATAATCAAATATAAGTAAGAAATTTTTTCAACAGTAATCTTATTCTGAAGCTTTTGTTGTAATGAACTTTACTGACAGGCTTGGGAAGCAAAACATTTTCGAAGCTGGGATGCAAAAAATGAAATAAAGAAACTGAAATCCCTTGACTTAACATTTTCATGATTTGGAAAGACGGTACCATTCAAAATCATATTAGTTTACAGGTGATAAAAGAATAATGGTAAACATAGGCTTATTTCTTTGAGAAATGTGAAAAACTGGTAAGTCAAATCGTAGAACTGTTGTTTTATATCATATGTTATGCAACATTTCATTCTGATAATGAACCGTGTTTGTAAATCTATTCAAATGATCATTTCAAAAGCAACTTCATACAATACTTAGCAGAAGAAATTTTCAAAAATTATTTCTTTTATTCGATAACGATATGAGGAATCTTGAAAACAAATGCAGAAAGTCAGTTTTCCTTAGAAGTTATCAAAAGGTTTTATCTAAAACGTATTTGATTTTTCTCCGCACAAAGTTATTTCGATTTATCTTGAGATTCTTTTATAATAACCTTTATTCAGCATATCTAATGCATGTGTTCGGCTATTCCAAATAGCTTTTATTCCTTTTTCGAACTTGTCATTTTTGATTATATCGATTTTTCTTAAGGTTGAATGGTGTAAGTCAGCAAAGGAAATGTTAAGCCAGTGTTTTCAAAGCTCCTGGCAAATTATTCTAATTACTGAAAAATGTTATTAAGACAAATTTTCTTCTTTTTTTTCATGCGATTGAATTAGATTTTACTTTTCTATGCTCAGAATTACATTTCTTTTTATTTATAAATCATCTTCCTTTCTTTTTCATGCAAATTATTTTCGCCCTTTCCATGAAATATAATTATCTTTCTCTTCCAATATTTTTTTCTTTTACACAGCTAAATTTACTAATACAAAGTATCTGCCATTTTCTCATGAAATGAAATTTATGAAATAAGTTGCGAATTCATGGGAAAAGGGCTTTTTTCGAATAACTTTAAACTTAATTATTAAGGAATAGTTGAAAATTCTAGAAAAGCTAATAAAGGCTTCTCGATAATTTTTCTGAAATAAAGAGTTAGAATTCATTCTTAAAATTTTCATAATTTAGAAATTTTTTATCTAGAGCAATCCATCAAGAAAATTGCTCTAACTAACAGATATTTTCTCGACATGGTTGTAAATAGGTGATTTAAGTTTTTTGTACATTCCTAAGGAACAACAAGAATTATTGGACACAGTTAATAACGTTCAAAATTCTTAATGTTGCTCTATTATTATATAAACAAAAGTGTGTTATCCAAACCCAGAAAAATATTTATTCTAAATGAGCTCAAATGATACATGTTGTTAACGTTCCATTCTCATTTTTCTACGCAGCATATTATATGAAATGAAAGAGGAATTCTCTTCTCGTTGTACGGTTTCCCTTAGTTCAATTAACCTATTATTCAAATTTTTCTCATCTTTACTGAACTCCTCAACTTCCCCTCGCGTCTCCTCGCCAGGATGCTAATTTAAAGTTAAGTATAATGAGTATTTAAACGGTTGAATCTGGGAATTTATTAGCAGCGTGTTTTCTCTAGGCAGCGCACGTTTCGTTTCTGACCTTGCTGCTACGCGGAATTGCTGATACACCTTTTGTCCATGTGAATAATTAACAGGCCGGGTAGGTTTGTCGAGTCAACCTAGCTTAGGCGTATTTTAAGGTGATAGTCCAGCACTACTCTTTTTAGACATGAATTGACTTGTGTAACAACGCTTGAGTAAGAGCCGATACATAGAAATAGATCGGTGGGTGAGAATCTATAATTGTTTCGCTGGCATATCATATCGTGATATTTCCCCATTTCTTTATGTTTCTCCTGTTACTTTAGACATAATTAGAGATGAAGTAATACGGCTCAAAAGAAAGAATGTTGCTTTTTCAAAGCGGAGGAAACTGTTTTTGACATTTTAACCCGTAATTAAAAATGCATAACCTATCAATGAATGCAGCTAAAGTGAGTTTAGCTCCAAATTTAGTAAAGAATGCAATAAGAATTCGTTTTCATCTAAAATATTCAATAGTTACAGTCAACTATTTCCAACATCATAAAACATCCATTAAAAGAAAATATTCTTAACACCCAATAAAATGAGAATAAAGCCCATGAATTCTGAGTTGAAAATTTCTCTCCCTGGAATAATATTATTTAATTCTGTCTCCTTTATTTTAAAGCAGTATTAAAAGAAAGTAGCGACTGCTTTAATATGCTAAGTCAATATTTCAAGAAGCTTTCACACAAAGTGTAGGTAGAATTAAGAAGCGAATTTGAGAAAGAGAACGGTAGCAAACACATCCTAAAAATAAAACTAAGATATTCCCTCAGCCTCTTAAAACTAAGGAATTTTTTCGAGCAGATTACTTGTTCCGCTCCACGAGTAGAATATTGGATGATTCTAGAACGAATTTTTATACTATCGTAAAACTAGGTTCCACCATGTATTACCATAAAAAGAAATGCGCATATTTAGCGAAACGTAAGAAATTTATTGCTGTTCCTTTACCTTTCAGAATGTACTATCTTTTTATATGCCCTTGAAAATGGGACGTTAAGTGCCTTATGCACATCTTAAGTGCCGAGGCGAAAAATTTTTGTTTGAAGTTTGATACGTCTGTGCTGAATATTCAAATGAGTGACTAAGTTTTTTGTATTGTAATGGCATATCCAGGATAACAAAGCCTATCAATAATTCCTTAGTACTAATAGTCTGCCGTAGTTTCATTGCGATATGTACGTTATCTCTTGAGTATAGATGGTAGCATAGATTAAAAGAAATTTAATCTTCACCTCAAAGCGGAGAAAGTTGTGCAGAAATAATTTTAAATTATTTATTCAAAGATTAAAAGCTGGTGTTAAGAATTTCGAATGAATTACTTCGCAAATAATTTTACTTTGTCTGTTGGCTATCATTCTGGCATTATATAAACAGATAAGCTTTCATAAATACTAGAACTTTAAGCTGGATGTACTTCCGCTTGCCTTTGGTCGCATACTTTAAATATCAACAATGATTTCATCTTTGAGTAAATGTCTTGAACACTACACAGATATTGAGAACTTTTTTCTTCAAGTCAAGTCCTAATTTTGATTAACACTGTTAGAAACTTTTTCTTTCTTCTTAGTTTTGTGTACAGTCTTTATAAAAGAGCCAAATATTTGAAAGGCAACGCGTTAGCCGTCCTGAAGACAATTATTTCCTTTTTTTTTCATGTACTGGGGTACGTTCTCTTGACAGTGCGTTATTCGTCACTATTCACCTAAAAGAAATGCTGTTTTCAATAATTTTTTTGCATTGTTTAAGTGTTTTAACTGTTATAGCGTTATTTTTACACGAAAGCGCGCTGTTCCGGCCTTCTGTACTCAAGTTATCATAATTTAGTAAAAACAGGTATACTAGGTTGCGTTTAATTCAAATGCAAACTGTTAATTGTTCAAGTTACAATTTCGGGTCTCTCTTTAAGTTGAATATATATATGGCGATAACATTAAGTATCTGCTTTCATTAACCAAAATAGGCGTTGCTGTATAATTTACGTGTTTACTGTGTTCACCGATTAAAAAAGGTGTTGCTTTACAAATTATTTTTACAGTTTATGTTCATATATCATTACGTAAAGATTCACAAAATAACTCAATGTAAGAAATTTATCCAAATGTTCACCCGAATTTCAGTACGTTGTTTAATTAATCCATCCTTGAGAAAATTCTGGAAATTGGAAAGACTTCGTACCAATTCACCCTCTGTTCAAATTCGAGCCGATTAGTCTACTGGCGTTCTCCAGCGATATCCTATTTCTCGTTTCATCCAAATTCATCAGACAAAAACTCATTTCATTTCAGTTTGCCTGAGAAGCGACAGGAATTTTACCGATTGGTTGTTTTACTCAACGTAGAATGTTTTCTTTGGCTGAGATGCTTAACTGTACTAGCTTATAAGAAGCTTGAGTTTGTGAATCGCGCGACAAACTAGCCACATAATTCAGTTATTGGTATTGGTAGTTTGAAGCCTTTTTTTTATTGCTGCTTTTACAACTGAGTGAGGGAGTTACTATTGCAGGACCGTTTACATGCAACTGATGTAGGGATGTAGGGACTGTTATTCCCAAGCTCATTTAATGCTGTTGCGAGCTCAAATTTTCTTGTTTTAACTTTTTAACACTTTTAAACTATTTTGTAAAGTTTTTAAACTCTGATTTACTTCTGGTGCCGAACAAACTAAAATAAATAACTTACTACTTAAAATTCTTATAGTTAGAAGGGGAAGAAATTGACTGATTGAGCTGACTCGTAAAAGTAACAGGGCACGTTGTGAGTACCCTAAAATGCATAAACATTTTTTCATAGCCCCGATAAAATCTCCATGGCTCAAACAAATTAAGTGACTGAACAGACCAACTAAGTAACACACAAAAAAACCAAATGCAAGTAATAACATAAAATCAAACACATTTATTAATATCTCGGATATATTTATAGGAGAGCTGGCCAGACTACCCTTACATACAATAGCAATTAATATTCCACATTAAATTTCTTCAAGAGACATTTATCAAGATCAGATTTTGCAATTTAACATAATAACGATTAATTCGATTACACTAGAACATTAAATTTAAATATTTAAACTGGATTTCACACAAACTAATATAGAAATTACAATTAACATAAATTTCATATTTTATAGAAAATAATTTTAAATTCTCCTAAGACACAAACAATTTTCTCTAGGTACCAATAAAAATATAAGATAACTCACAGTTGAACACCGGAATCCATCATCATAAGAAGCTATAGGTGACGTCGGCAGAAGAATCCCCGCATTGAACTCATGAATTCTCCTATAAGTAATCAGCTTCAAAATAAAGTTCAAGGAAAATGACTTCTTGTAGAACCATAAATGAATTCGTCCTTTAAGTAATCGGCTTCAAAATAAAATTCAAGAAAAATGACATCTTGTCGAACCATTAATAAAGAAGCCCGGAAATCAGAAATTCTGAGATATGGAAGTAGACGAAAGGAGAAACCAAGGGAATAAACTAGGTGACACTCAGGTGCTTCAGCTGCCAATGACCACGAAACTGTACGAGCGACGTCACCAGGTTGAGTTTTCTCTTCTCACGACCGGAATGCTTTTCACACGATTTTCAACAACGAGGCGGCAGAAAACATCCATTTTGCAGGATAAACATTCGGAGAGAGCACGGAAGAGATCGTTCTGAGTTCTACATCTCACACAAATTTCGGGAAAATTTACAATTCATCACATCTTCAAAACTTGAATAGGTCTCTCATAAATACTGGCGCAGGCCGCCGCAGCATCGCAAGCGCGAGCCACCCGCAAGGGTAAAGCTCAGTCGAAGGGCCAAAAACCCTCTCTCAACTATTCTTTCCTCTGTAGTTGTACCGTACTCCAAAAAAACTAATTCATCTCAACTGTCTTCTGAACTTGTGCAATAACCGAGGAAAACTCGGTTTCTCCTCCCATAAAATATTGCTGGTCAAAACTTACACATAAAATTAAATTCTTGCCAACCCGAGACTTTCACTATAATTTAACCGAACAAATTCACCCCCTCAAACGAATCAAAATAAAGTCATTGTCCACAGTCGACGGTTGTCCAGCTGTAGAATGACTCACCCTAACACCTGCGGAAATTTGAAACTAAAAATTCAACCCCCCTTGCTAACAAGTGGAAAAATCTAAGGAGAAACAACAAAAAACTGCCCTTTCAAGATCCGATTTACAACCCTTCTTCCGAAGTTATATAATAGTTCACAAAGCGATAGTGCAAATGAAATGCAGGAAGCCAATTACGATATTAATTTTACTGCTTCGTAACAAAAGACATGGAAAACAACACTATATTGCCCTCAGTTCCAAGTCTTATCTTAAAAGCTATTTCCACAGATGTTACTTCCGTTAAAGGACGCTTCCTTTCTTAGTTAGAAAATTGGACCTTTGAAAAAAATAACTGCCTAAAGATTTTAAATACACTCTTTACAAATATATATAGGTTTCACTCTTTCAAAAATATATATATATTCAGCATGTTCTTCAGATTTCAAATTAAAAAAATCAAATACAAATAAAAATAAAATACTTAAATGATTGATTACATAAATGACTTAACACACTTAAATTTCACTCCACAACTATTCGTACATTTTTTCTTCTGCAGTTTGCTGCTTGGGGGCTTGAGATTCCCAGATTCTGAGAACAGTGCCGGAGATAGGTTTTCATCCGGCACTCACCGTATTGAAGAGAATGTGCACAACGGGGTGACGTTTACTTCGATTACGAAAGCATTGAAAACCACATTCAAACCGTAGGAATATCTTCTTAGCGCCAGCAGTAGGGGCAAGGATTCTGCATTGACTGGTTTCTAAAAATCAATGAGGAACTCAGTCTAACAAGGAGTAACGAATAAACTGTCTTTGTAAATATAACTAGGTCTAGTCACTTTTTGTAATGTGGTCAGTTTACCATAACACAACAAAGACCAGGAGACAGCCTAAAGTAAGCCACTATACCATTCTAAGTCTCATTATAACATCACCACACCTAAGATGTACACCTAATCTCTATAATCTTAAACATTGTATCACCTGATGCTGTAGCTCTAGTTGACTATTACACTGACTTCAAACAAAGCGGATTATCGCACAGATGTCTGTTGTGTCATCAAACGGAGGCACTCTGAAGCTAATGAAAATGTAACTTGTAAAACTTGTAATAAATAACATTTAGTAATTCTGCTTTTATTCCATTTGTAATTAGTGAATAAAATTGCGATGAGTTACTGCATAAAAATTGCAATTAAATTTATCTCGTATTAGATTTTAACTATACAAAGACCTCCAGAAAAAATATTGTTACAAAATGTCCAGCTGCCGTAAGATAGCTTCCCCGCAAAGCGGATTTAGGGTTACCAGAATGTGGCAAGGGAAGGCAGGGTTGCCATATTTGGCTGGAAATCGCCCATTTGGCGAAAAATTGGTGATATGCCACAGACGAATAAAGAAACTTCTAGAACGAATTCTTACCGTTTGGACCAGAATGTCCTCAAAGGCAGCCCAAAAGCTATATAAACCCTGCCTGCACGCGGGGTAGCAGTCAGTCAATGTCTAGTCTACCGTGCTGATCTTCAGCCAAGTGTCGAGTTGGTCGTCAAGATTATCGCGAGTCATTATCGAGTCTATACTCTGGTGCTTTGCCGTAAATACGTCTTCACCGTTATAACCTGATAGCGTGAAGGCTAAAATCTCGAGAGTTCCGAGAACGACCGAATCGAATCGGGAGCTCTACTCTGGTGCTTTGCCGTAAAGCTCTCTTCACCGTTATAGCTTGATAGCCTGAAGGCTCTGTTGCTAACTGTTTCGGCGTGTTTATAGCTGTTTTTCGACGACTGTAAACATGGTTTGGAGCTGTCCTGAGTAATACTGGCTAAATAAATTGTGTCCGATTGTTCATCAAGTGTTGTCGTCAATCATTCCAAATCCATGAACCCGTAAGAAAGAAACACAACAATATATTTGGTTTGGGTTTCGGTTTCTATTCTAATGTTTTTAGTAACAGAAATAATTACTTTATAATATTCATCTATTTCACAGCATTCGTGCAGTTCCGAGATTATATAAGCTATAGTTTAAGTGATAGCAAATGGATGTGTGTTCAAATTTATTTTTATCATTTCTGCTAACTTCGATGTATTTCCTACGGCCAATCAAACTGCATTGTCCTAAAGCAGAACTTGATAGTTTTTTGTAAATTGTTACATAGAACAAATCTAATGATATGTAATGCATTTGTATGAAATAAACTGATAAATCAAAGCATTGAAAGTAAACATTGACTTAGTAAAGCTCCTTGAAATAATTCAAATGAATAAAATTTAAAGGTTAATGAATTTCTTTAAATTTTGAATTCTTTAGAATTCAAAATTTGAAACATCTGGTAGATAAGATAAAATTAAGACTTCAAAAAATTCCATAATTATGTTTTACAAGAAATTAGTTTTGCAAGTTTATATTA
Source organism: Stegodyphus mimosarum (assembly GCA_000611955.2). Lineage (NCBI taxonomy): Eukaryota > Metazoa > Arthropoda > Arachnida > Araneae > Eresidae > Stegodyphus > Stegodyphus mimosarum. The sequence continues at coordinate 125,236 of KK116834.1, read as the reverse complement.
TATTAGTTTTACAAAAACTTTCAAAACTCATTTAATTTTATTGCTTGTTTTAGCATCCCTTAGAAACAATTAAAATGAAATGAATTTTTAAAGTTTCTTGTAAAACTAATATCCATCCTTTACAGTCTTTACATCTTTACAGTATCTACTCTGATATTACTCTTAAGAACTAAAAGCATGATTATATAGCAATAATAAAGGGCGTTAATAGTTTTAAACGGCTTGCTAATTAAATATATTTAATAATTGCCCTCTGTACAAATAGAATTTAAATGATTGACAAAACTGATATTACTCATTAAGGTTTTGTTGGGATAAGTTTCATAAGAAAACTGAATTCAAGATAAAGAGAATTTACCATGCAATGTTCTTTGACAAGTGCCTTGCTTAAGGAGCGGATGAAATGCAAAAGATTTCGACAATCATTGTTGCTAATACGAGAAAGAAAGGTTAAATTATTAAAACGAAGTTAAATTATTGGAATATGGCTAAGTGCCTGAGGACTAGCTAGCTGTGAGATGCCTTCGTGGAGGATTTTCTATCGGGAAACAGTATCGTATTCACCTTACACACGGGAAAAACCGCGAAAACCAATAACAAGACAAATTAAACGAAAAACGATAAATTGGTAAATTGCTGTTTGAAAGGATCTAGTACCACGAGTCTGTGGTAATAAAACTTTTCCTTACCATCAATGTCTGCGGGAAAGGCTTTTGAATGACGGATTTTAAACTCCCACTTTTAGCAAAGAAACTGTAGTCATAAGCAACTATTGGCTTAGCCAAAACTCGAACTAGACCCTTCGGCGCTAAAATAGTCTACACTAAGCAACATATAGATCAAAGGGCCACAAGCAGTTACCAATAAAAATCTCTTTTCGCAAATTAAGATAGAAATAAGTTTAAATATTATGCCATCCATTCTTTGACTGTGCAATAAAGTTAATTACGATGCCTATCTTAAGAGACAAATTTAAGACATTGTTTGTTCTCGCTTAAAAATGCCCTAAACATAAAAATAATTTTTATAGAATATCTAATACACCTATTTCGGCACTAACAGCTCAAATTCTAACTTGAATAGTTTCATCCCTTTCCTTTCAGTTGTCATTTAAAAACTGTTATGTCACTTTTGCATTGCATTTTCAATTACGCATCAAGAAATTTATCTTCATATCTCTTAATATACTTCTCACCCTGCAGTCACATAAATGTCATATACCAATAAACATGAGAAATGCAGTAATTGCCATCAGATTTAGAAAGTGCGAGCTATTTACGCATTGCATCATGCCTGCCTTCTCTCTCTTCAATTCTATCTAATGAGAGACACTAAACAAACGAAGTAAACGCAACCAGCTTGTTTATGTTATCACAAAATCCAATTACGCCTATCACTGCTTAATCACATTTATTTGCATCGAAGCGACTAATACCCCCTTTAAAAGATTGTGTGTTTTTGGTGCCAGCTGGGCGCGCTGCGGTCGCATTCTATTAAACGTTCCATCTGATTTATAACCTTTGCGTTAATGGAAGGCGGCAGGGCTTTCAGCGAGTATTAGGAAAATGAGAATAAATTTTTAAATATTTTTTTCCTCTAAAGAGCTCTTAAATCACTGTAATGGTAGTGAAAACTTGTCATTACATCACATACGACACCATTTGAAACTTTTAAGCCGTGACATAATAAAGACAGCAAAATTAGCATTTTATATAATTTTCAGTTCGTTACTAAAAATTTATATCAGGCATCAAACGATAAATTATTGCAATGGACTGATAATTATAAAATCTTGAAGCAAATCAATTATATAATTTTTTTTACCTTATATGCATCAAATTTAATATTTCAAGAAACTACAAAGATAATTAAAGCCTTGCAATTAGGAATTGATGCTGTACATAAAGCTGGACTTTTAATGCAGCTATTAACATGTGTGAGAATCTGGTGAAGTATGATATTTCGCGTGGTTTTTCTCTCACGTCTATAATAAGCACAAACTAGTTCCTCTTAGAATGTCCTTCACGAAGTCATTTTTCTTTAGCCCTTTCACGCCGACTGTCACGTATACGTGCCAGCAAGAAACGCACTCATTCGCCGGCTGACACAGTGGCGTGCCAGAATGTGTTCTCTTTCATCCCCGGCCGTCAAACATTTGTGAAAGTGCCCTCGAACGTTTCAAAAACTAAAACGTTTGACACACAATGGCATTGTATGTCCATATGGTTTCACATATATGTAGATTTGACCTTCTACTCAAAATGAGAGTAACATACTCATACCATATGAGTAACAGTTCATATGGTTTCGGGTGCATGTAGATATCCATTTAAACACTCAACAGAACATTATTAAACAAAGCGTTGATATTTCGGTAATTTCATAGATTTAGGTTTAATAGCAAAAACCCCTCCAGCCCTGGACAGATACTCGCGAAAGAGACTGCCGGTCTCAGCGATAAGCGCGCATTTGCGCTTTTCGTCGCGAAAGGGTTAGGCAAATAGCCGTCGCATGTTTAGAATACCCTCATATAAATACACTCGTGTGAAAAAGCAAACAAACATCAGAAAAGGGTTATCCCTTTCTGGTTACACTTAAAATTCGCGATATTTCTGAATACTAAGCAATTACGAGTTTAGATCTTTTAAAGATAAATTAACACATTACCGACCGGCCGTCGATTAATCGACGTTTGCTCCCTAGCGCTTACCGACCGGTCGTCGATTAATCGACTTTTGATCTTTCTGTTAGATTTGGTTAGGTTAGATTGACAAGTAGCAAGCATCAAGCATTTCGCATTCTTTATTCAGATAATCGGTGCTTTTTTCTAAAGATCAAAAGTCGATTAATCGACGACCGGTCGGTAAGCGCTAGGGAGCAAACGTCGATTAATCGACGGCCGGTCGGTAATGTGTTAAGAAGTTAGTGTAGTTCAATCATATCGAACTTTAAAACGTGACGTTAACTATGTTTTAACATCGCCAGTTACAATCACTAGTAGTTAGATAAATGCCAGCAAGTTTAAAATAATAAAACATTATGCAATATCTATCACTTGGTCAAGAAAAATTATGAAACATGGCAATTTTCTCTGTAAAATATGAATTAAGTAATAAAGTAAAATCTGGAAAAGAAAGAAAAATTATTTGATACTTCCTTCGTTATACCTCATCGTTCGTTGTTCGTTATATGAATACCAAAAACGTGGTAGGTGTGTAATCTTATTCTGGCCAGATATCTAATTATCGAGCAATGTTTTACAAATTTCATTAAAACAAAATTTCTTTCTGGAATTTGTAGAAACTGAGTAATCTTTTTACCTTTTAGACACTGTGTCAATAGATACAGACATCACTTTCATCTCAAAAGAAAATTCTTTAAGATAATTCCAGCATTTGATTTTCCAACAAACAAGTCCAAAGAAAAATGTTTCAATAATGTGTACACTTTTCTCAAATGCCCATTCTTTTCTTATAAAAAGTCAAGCTATTCAAGCTGTCAAATTAGATGAAGCAAATTTGATCAATTAAATAGCTGAAGCTAATTTGACAGCTTGAATAGCTTGACTTTTTATAAGAAAAGAATGGAGAAAAGAGCACACATTATTGAAACATTCAATAATGCTGGCAATAATCTGGAATGCTGGGCAATCAAATGCTGTCAAATTAGCTAATCAAGCTAATTTCACAAAATTTGGAAATTTTTATAAAGGACTATGCTTATGAAATGAAGTACTTCGTTTAGGTAGAAAAATCTTTAGCCCAAATTTTAAAACAAAATTTTCTTCTGTACATTTCTAATTTTTATGATTGCTGAAAAAAAAAACAAGCTAAGTAGCGTCGGAGATATAAGAGAAATTCTGTCAAATTTTTTATTGAATTTCATGTAAAACTCCAATTACTGTATGATAAATTAAATTTGTTATCAATTTAAAGAGTTATTGTATATTTTCTCTTCATCTAGCGAAAATATTTTTTTAGACTTAGAACTCTAAAGACAACTAAACACTATATCTGTTGGCAACCGCCGTTGATTCCCCTAGCGCATGTGCATGATAGGCAAGCTTTCTGCTGCGTAATACCTTTCCAAAAAGAGTTAGCCAACCAAAGAATATGTACTGTTAAGAAGGAAAACTTCGCAGAAGCAGAAGTGGCTCCCTTCCAACGAAAAGGGAAACAACTGCGCATGCGTGAAATATCTGTCGCCAAAAAGCGCCAAAGCTCGAAGCTGAATGTCGAAGTTGGTTTGGACAGGTTCGACCGTTACGTTTAGCAATAGTTTAAACAAAGAATAGGTTCTTTGGTTTCAAGTAGCGATATGGACAATGGAAGTTAACAGCCAGTGAAAGTGAAACTTCACCTAATATTCATCATTTCCGAGTTTAAATTATCGCGACAAGTCAAAGAACGATTCATCTTAACACGAGTTCTCAATTTCCTATACACGTCGCGGAGGGAGAAAATGTCGGCTAGGTACCAAAGAACCGGCACATCACAGAGGGGAAATTCTCGCCAACAGATTCCGTCGCTAAATCCCTTGGCGAATGTTCCCTTTTCTTTGTAGCGGCGTTGCAGACAAAGTGGTTTACATTACGTCTATGGAGCCTTTCCTTCTTTACATAGAGGTTCTTTGAGCCAACGTCGGTGGTGAGTATCGGATGTGTAGCGAGAAGCGCTGAGTACTGTGTAATCATGTATCTTACTTATTATGTTTCTATTCTGCTGTTCTACGTCTTCATAGCATAAATAAATGTTTGTCATGTGGATGGAAGTCGTCATTTTTATTCTACATTGGTTATGGGCCCAGGCATTGCATAACTGCGCAATACAACCGTCTGTGTTAAATTCTTTCGGCAAGCTAAGCTGAGTCGACTGAAATCGAAAATGACGACCACAAATACAGTTTCAATTGAAAAGCTGATAAAGGACAATTTTGACACGTGGAAATTGCAAGTGGAAGCAATACTGATTAAAAATTATCATTGGGACTATGTAACTGGGAAAATTATGAAACCAGAAACTGGTGATGAAGGTTATGCTAAATAGAAAACTACTGACCAAAAAGCAAGAGCGGATATAATCCTATCAATTTCACCCAGTGAACTTACACAAGTAAAAAACTGTGTAACATCCCATGAACTATGGAGTAAATTTCACTATATTTACGAATCGAAAGGGCCAGATAGAAAGGCCACGATTCTAAAAAAATTGCTTTTTACAAAAATGACCGATACTAAAGAAATGACTGATCACCTAAATGATTTTTTCATTCTTGTAGACAAGCTAAAAAAGATGGAAATCGACATTGCGGATGATTTGCTAACAATATTGCTTTTATATAGCATACCGGACTCTTATGAAAGCTTTCGAATTGCCATTGAATCTCGTGATGAACTGCCTGCTCCGGAAATGTGGAAAATTAAACTGCTGGAAGAAGCTAACGCCCGCAAAAATAAAAATTCATCGTATTGTGAATCACAACAAGCATTCTATTCAAAAGATCGGAAGTATAATCAACGACCGGTTCCTAAACCGAAACTAGAGACGTCTGCAAACCGAAAGTATCCAGTTAACTACAGATGCAACTTCTGCAATATATACGGGCATAGAGCATCGGAATGTAGGAAGAAAAACAAGGAAAATAAAAGCAAACGCCTTAGAGAAATTGCGATGTCTGCAGAAAATCAGAATTCGGTGAAACAAGAAAGGGCCGCATCATGCACAGATAGTGTTTCTAAAGACATTTTTGTCTAGATAGTGGTGCAACATCACATATGTGTAACAGCAAAAAACTTTTCCGAGAAATTCACGAGGTAGGTGATATTTATGTTAAATTAGCTGCTAATAAAATAGTTAAAGCTATCGGGAAAAGAACTGTTAAATTTAAAGTTCGCATAGGTTCTAAAATCGAAAATATCAAACTCGAAAATGTATTGTGTGTGCCTGATTTGAAAAATAATTTAATCTCTGTATCTAAAGTAACTGCAAATAATTATTCAGTAATTTTCAAAGAAAAATGTGCTAGAATAATTTATTCTAATAATGAAACAGTAATTTCAGCTAAACGCGAAAATGATCTTTATTATGTCATGCCTATATTTGAATCTCTATCATTTGCTAAAGAAATAGATCAATGGCATACAAGATTTAGCCATTTAAATGAAAACGATATTAAAAAACTTCTATTAAATAACATGGTTAGAGGTCTTTCTTTTTCTCAAAATGACTCTTTCTACCTGTAAGGTATGCATTCAGAGTAAACAAACCGCAACCCCCCTTCCCAAAGAATCTGAATATAGAAGTACTGAGTTGTTAAATTTAATTCATTCTGATTTGTGTGGTCCCATGAGAGTCGAATCAATAGGCGGATCATTTTATTTTGCAACATTTATCGATGACAAATCTCGATACGTCCATGTTTATTTTCTGAAATCTAAGGAACAGGTTAAAGAAGCTTTTATAAATTTCAAAGCATCTTTTGAAAATAAACTTAACTCCAAAATCAAAGTTCTTCGAACGGATACTTACGTACGATACCAAACGTAACTTACATTTCTCGCATTTATGAGTTTAATCACACATTTGATAATCACACATTTGAAAGTTTCGCATGCTGAATACCAGATTAAAGTTCTTAAAATAAAAAAGACACATATATATTTGCATATTTTACATAATCTGATATTTATGCTCCCACTACCAGTATTACACTATAACCTTTTAATATCGTAGTATACGGATTTTGTTGTTTCCAAAGCATTCATGTTAAAATATCCTCTATACTAGTCCAATGTATTTTTTAATTATAAAATGCTCGTATTATTTAATAAAAGTAGGAAATGATAGGAAAAGCTTCGAAAACGGCTTATACAGACAAGTTGAATAAATCTTCGACATAAATCTCCATACAGTTAGCTCTATCTCTAATAATATTTTTCGAATAATATATATAACTATAAAAAGTTTTCTGTATGCGTAGAATTGTTTTACCATGTTCTGCTGTAAAAAAATTCTTATATTTGTAATCTTCTATGTGAAAAATATTACGTTTAACGGTAAAATATAAAGAGTTTAGAACTCTCCCTTTTAATAACAAAATCTAGTGAAGTTGTAACGTTCTCGAAAACTTTGATCACCTGTTTTAATCTGAAACCCAGACCTGCAATTTTCTCGGCTCTCCATCTCGAGCCAAACCTCAATTCGATTAAGTTTTATAAGAAAGTGAAAGAGGATCACAATTCAAGTAAGGCTTCACTTTCAATTAAGTTGGAAATTTACTGGAATTCTCTAGTATTCGTCGACACATTTTCGATTGCTTTTAGTCTGGTTTCCTGATGAAATGTATGGCTTTTGTTTCTTGTTCGCTATCGAGAAGAAAAAAAATTATTTCTGTTTTGAAAGATTACCTGTGACACATTTAACAGTATTAAATTTAACAATAATTTTCTGCCCTTCTAATCTCTTAATTATTGTTCATACTTAATTAAAATCAAATTTTTCATTATTGAGAATCGTCTTCCTCTCTAACTCTTGGATAGTTGACAATTTATATCCCCGACAGAAACTTAATTAGTAACAGAGCTGCAAGTAACGCAACGGAAGCTGCACATCTAAACTTTAATAAAAAAAATAACTTATAAGGTATTTCTCCCGCCCTCTTCGCATGCCTTCGTGGTGTAGTGGTTAGCACACTGGACGCGCATTCTAGAGATCCGTGGTTCGAGTCCTGGCAAAGGCGTTGCTCATTTCTTTGACTTCCTTGTTTAAAAAAATACATAATGTCTCTACAAACAAGATGAGGTTTATGTCTCTTACTTTTACAAATTAATTAACTGAAATACAAGTTAAATTACCTTATTCGTTGTAGGGACTGAAAGCTAATTATAAGCAACTATAGCTAAGCAAACAGAGATATCCAAAAGTCTCTTCCTTTGTCTATCAAGCGTCTGAGTAAAGCTCTTTTCTCTAGGTTACAAAAATCAAATTAATACTGAGTTCATTGGATATGCGTTAAATTAATGTTCGCTATATTAGTATTATTGTGTGTGAAAACTTTGTTGCGGTTTTCAATGAAAGGATGCTGTTATGTCGCAAAACAAATTAATTGGTATCGTTCCGGGTACTAGTGGGTCGCTAGACGAATAAACAGACTTGCTACCACTTAATGAACGAAGAGAAAAAAGTTAAAAGATTAAACGATTATCACAATCAAACTGCAGAAACTTTCGTATACACTCCATAATAAATTAAGCATTACTTATTTCAGAGGCATTTCACAATTTTGAAGTTGGGTTTTGATTACCTGTATAGTCGAGGAATACTCTAGTCTCGCACGTGCAGTTTCATGCTAGTTATTAGCAGCAAAGTACCGAATATTCTCTAGTAATTATTATAATGCAAACTTCGTCTTTATTAATAGCTTCTTAACCCATATTTCTTACAATGAATTACGATGGAAAATATAAAGTGGTTCAGAAACAGTTGTTTTCAATCATGTCGTATCTGCTGAGTTCAGTAAAGATGGAGTGTTATCCAGTCTTTTGTTTTACAACATTTGGCCATATTTATTTGAAAATGAGGCAACCAAAGCTATTACAGTGGCTTTGCAATGGCACACTGTCCTGTAGACTAATGGCACACTGTCCAGCATGATATAAATCCTTGTCACAATAAGCAGTG
>KK116834.1:64314-115791 GCA_000611955.2 Stegodyphus mimosarum | reverse complement strand
CTACGGAGAAAGCTATGAAAAGTTAATGCTTTTAGCTAAAAGGGATTCCTACTATTCTTTACTCTGTTCTAGCATAAGACCAAGTTTCATAGAAAAGATTTCTCACACTAGTTCTCAGTCAGTTGAATTTCTTTCTTGAAGTATACACACTTCTTAATGCTAAAAAAGAACTAGAAATATAAAAGTAGAAAGACTAAAAACAAACTTTCTGAGACCGTCGCCAAGCTGGGATCACTTGTGAATTCATGTCAGAAATGTGTTGGCGAGATATTATTCATGATTCTGACAAGAGGGTTTTCAAATCTACGTTTGCAGACCGGATAAAATGCCATCATGTATTCTTGGAAGAATTTAGTGCAAAATATGTCAGATTTTTATAGCAAAACTTTTTTTGTGTGTGTGGAAAGCATAAGGAAATATACTAAACTGCATAAATCATACACGAGGAATATGAACATAAAATGCATAATGTACGGCGAAAGAAAAAAATTTCTTGTTAATTATATCAATAACATAAATGCTTTTTAAAAAGTTTAATCTAATCATATAATACGTACAGTATTACAAATACTATTATTAAATAACTAAATATACATAAATATTTTTTGATAAAGCTACTAATATACAATGATCCACAAAATAACATGTCGTTGCTTTTTATAAAACCTGTACTGAATTATTTGATTTCGTCGAAGTACATTAGGATTACTTTCCCATGATGCCTTTTTTAAGGACAATTGGAACATACTTACATTATTCCCACATGAGGAAAACCACAAAAACCTCACGCAGCCAATCCATTCTACCACTGAGAACATAACTCTATTACCAGTTTGGCAGGTTTAGCCTCTCACTTGTAATCGGTAAAATAAAAACGGAATTACATGAAGATGTTCTGATGTCGAAATTAGATATCGATTCTTATTTTAGAAGAGTTTTCCAAATTTTCGAAATGTTTGTGTATTTATATTGAGTTTCTGTTATGTTTTTACATCAGTTTTGTACTTAAAGATCATGAATACTCCCATCCATATCCTCTTTGTTCAAATAAGGTAGCGAATTTCGTTCTCTTCAAATTTCAGTCTATTCAGAATAAGATACAGAATATTAAATAAACAGTTTTGAAACTTTTTTCTAATTTTTGTATCTTAGTTTCTAATTGGAAGAATCTTTTAGTATGAAAATTTAAGAAATTGTGCTCATAGCTACACTGTCAAAAAAGCATATAAACAAATATAACGTTATTTTGCTCGTTCTTAGTAATTTTAAAACTCATACTTTACAGCATAGCTTCTTGGCAGATAATGTGATTAATGTATGTGAAGTAACAGAGATCATGAGAATAAATCTTTTATACTGCAGTGAGACTCAGAATCGTATCACATCGAAATCTATTTGTGCAGGTACAGATAGAAGCTAGGCCAACACCTCTGCAGTTGCGTAAGTGATTGAGGCATTGCTTAGCCAATTAAGATTCCGTCCAGTTTAGAATTTCGAGAGAAAACACCAGCTCTCCCACGCCTCTTACCCTGGCACTAAACTCTAAATAGGATTTCGGCTTGCCGTGTGTTTTGACTGCTCCCTTTCCTCACAGATATATAAAGATTCTGCTTACAAACATAAATACTTTAAGGAGCTCTTACTTTTTCAAGAACCTGTCCCGAGAGTCACCTCTGCAAAATATCTTGGAATTATCTTAAATGAAAAGCTCACTTGGTCAAATCACATTAAAAAAGTGTCAAGAGCAAAGCTATTGGTATCATGTGCAGATTCTTTCCGGTCATTGGAAAATTTTCTAACCTTAGCCTGCGCACTAAAAGACTCATATACCTCACTTGTATCCGTCCTTTCCTTTGTTATGCTGCTCCAGCATGGAATACTGCCACTAAGAATCAACTCCATCAGTTGCAAATAGTGCAAAACAAATTTCTTCGTATTATCACCGATGCTGACTACCTCATCCGAAACGAACTGTTGCACAGACACTTGAAACTTGAAACCATCAAGGACTATTTAAAAAGAACCAACGAAAAATTTTTCACAAAAGCAGTCCAATGCGACTATGTGAATTATTCACAAGTTTTCAATTACGAAGTCCTTTATGAAGATAGATACATCAGACCACTTGCCGCTCACACCAATCTGTGAGACGACCAGTATTCTCTTTGTTGCTCCTCGGTCGGTGGTTGTCTTTTCTTTCTATTTGTCTGATTTCGAAAATTGTTGTATTTTGTAGTTGTTAGTCATTGTAGTGTATTGATTTTGGTTGTTTTCTTTTGTATCACTGCATCGTTGTACATATTGTATATACATTTTGTATAGTTTTGAACTGTAACTTGCATTGCTTTGAAATGTATCTTGCTCCCTTGTTCTTTAGGGGTTTTTTAACACTTATCTGGATTTGTAATTTGTCATAGTTTCGCTTTGTTCCTGTTTGGCCCCTCTTTTCTTTCTCCTTTCCTCCGATTTCTCATCTGAAATTTCTCCACGTCTAGAGTTCATTACGTCGTGTGCGTTAGAGCTTTACTTCATGCACCGGCAACATTACCTCGGCAGTAGCCCGGTGATAATCAACAGTCTAAGTCTACATAAATACTTTCTTTCGGTACAGCAGTCAGCGCCATTAACCACTATACTATGTGGGCATCACAGATCTATAGAATATATCGAAATCGAATTAATCAAAATTACTTCATTAAAGATCTTTATTGATATCAAAAAGAGAATTTGTGTATCACTTTAGTCTCTCGTTCAAATCTATGAAAATATAAACAACGAGATAAAAATATTGCCTCTTTTCTAACAGTTCGCAAAAAAGTAACTAATTCATGATTATACCATAAATATTCATGAGACTGTAGCTTTGAAACTCATTCCGCTGCCTTTTTGAATACAGCTTCCAAATGATAGTACGTAATTACATAATTACGATAAGGAAATCTTGTTAATCTCGACCCTACTCTGCATTTTTTTTCTTTCTGGCAAAGTAATTTGTTCCTGTTAGAATGGAATTCTCCGAAATTCGTCGTTTATTTTCCTTTGCCTTAATTTCGGAGACTGTGTGAAATAAATAATTTAAAGTCTGGAAACTGAACACATTAGATTCAAAGAAATAACTAGATACTATATTTTCTCTTTATAAATCAAAACGTCCAATACAGCATACTGTTTTCTTAAAGGAGGAGCAAACTTGAAATGCATGTTAAGTTCGTTTGTTTTCCATTTTATCTCTGAACCTTAAGAAATTATTCCTTTTTAATCTATGATCAGTAAAAATGTAATCTCTAATAAATATAATTCTCGAGATGAATGTCCTTGCAACTCCTACGCTTAGCAACCATAAGAATCTAGCAGTTTCACACATAAGCACAGTCCGTACCTTTATGTCTCTAAAACTACTATAAGCATAAACAATTTGCAACAAATACATTATTAAAATTGCATTCACGGGTCCCAAGGAATTGCTTCGAGTGCCGCGAGTTTCAGACCATTGAATTAAGGGTTTGGTTTGGTTTGATTTATTTATGTAGTTATGGCAAAGTCTCAAGGGCTATCTGCCTAAGGGGAGGGATGCCTTCATGGAGGGCTTTTTAGCGGAAAATGGCTTGTATAGACGTTACACATGGGGAAAACCACGAAAATGCCCATGCAAGCAAGCCCGTTCGCAGGATTCAAACTTCGGGCCGAACTACCAGTATTCAGCGACTGTACCGCTCGGTCGCTGGTGGGCCTATTGGATTAAGAGATCCTTTACTGAAGAATAAAGGCAGATGACCTACGAATACACGATTTCAGTGCTTTTTTAGTATAACTACATTGAGTTCGTCATTACTTCTGATCAACTAATGCATCACAAACTACAAAAGTGTTGAATAAAAAATCAAGAATATACTACAATTAATTTAATCTTTTCTAAAACTCTGGTATTTGAAACAGAAATGTAATACTAAGTTTTCTAAGTGATTTCATCTCATACAAATTTCCATAACATATCAATACTTATGAGATGGCTAACTTTCAATTTATAAACTTTCTATAGCATTCTTTATTGATTTATTATAGTTTACTGATTATTTATTTATTATACTTTGATAAAATTAGCGTCGTGAGTGTTAATAGAAATGGTAGCCCTTGTAATTTATTTATTTCAGTTTCCTCTGTATCGCTCCCTCGCATATTATTCAAAGTACAACCTCAATTAAATTCTAAAATATACTATTTCAAACCAATAAATGTATTAATTCCACAACAGGCTTTAACGCATAGATGGAAAACTGCTGGACTGGATTATTTTAACTTTGACAAAGAGCTTAATAAATCATACTACCAAATAATGCTATAAATTCGTTAGTAATTAAAATATTATACGTGATCCTATGAGAATAAAAGAAGGATTTTATTACTAGGAGACTAAATTTATGAAGAATCAGAAAGAAAATTAGGATGAAATTTAAATTATTGTTTACAATGACAAGAAAATCATTTCCCAAAACTTTAGCAATAGCATCCTGAATGTTATTAGCGATAAGAGTCGTAAAACATTATGATCTCTAGAAATTCACTGGTACAATTAACATAATTAAAAATATAAGTAAATTTCTCGGGAATCCTTTTGAAAAGTAATATATTCCCAGTAGCAAATACAGGTGGTTATAATTATCGATAATCAGCTTTGTCTTCAAACGCAGATCGATACCGCAGACAGTATGGGAAAGAACTATCAGTTTCACAACAGTTATCAGTACGAAAAGTGGTTATTTGCATTTAAGATTAGATTGCTGACAGAGCCATGCCTATATATTTTTTCACCTGAGGCAAAGCGGTAATATGCGCCCCTGTTTAAAATGCAAGATTATTTATTTACGTATTTGTGGGGAAGGAGGAGGATAAATAAATGATACTAAAGGATGTTTAAAAACATAACATTATACAAACATGCGCAAAATATATATATGCATTATTTCATATATATACATATAATCATACATACAGAACAAATTAACTATATTTTATATATATTTTATGATCATTAAAAGTAAGTATTTCAAATGAAAATACAACAACTCTTATAGTAATAGTAAATTATAACTTTGCTTATTTCACAAAGTGAAACTTATATAAACATAACAATTTTGGGTTAATCTTTGGAATATGGTAACTGGTAGTTTGGCGACTTTTGGCGTCATTTTAGTAAGGCGATAAAAATTATAATAATAATAATAATTTTTATTAATTTAATGTATATGTTTATTTATATTTTAATTAGTGTTCTTTAATTTATTTATATTTTAATTAAATGATAGTCATTTTGTGCATTACGCGTTTGTAGCATTTTGCAATCCATTTCAGTACAAGTAAACCTGCATGGAAATAAGTTAAATATTTGACACTAAGTATTTGCAACCATTTTTAATGTTTGCCTTATAAATTCGCAGGTGACTTTTATAATGGATAATTTAGAGGGAAAAGAAAATTAATGTAATTTCTTGCATATTTTATTTATTTTATACGTGCAAATGTTCATCCTTGGAAAGGGTATATGCAAGCTGAACATATAAAAGCTTGCATTAGTATACATACTTTTTAGTGATCAGGTAATTTCATATATGTCCTTTTTTACCAACTTCAAAGATTCACAAAATTTTCCTGCATTTTCTTGGAAATTTTTCTAGTTTACGAGAAAAATTATTTACATGTTTCATATACAAATTTGCCCTGTAAAAACAAATTTCTGTGCACGTTTGTTCCACTACTTTTAGGAAAATTCCGATCGTGATTTTAGCTAATAAGCACTTAAAAACAATTTCGCACCTAATCTTCGTCATAATTAAGCACTTTTGTTCTATAAAAATTCTAGCATAAGCTTAAAAAAAAAAAAAAAACCTTTACTTCGTGAAAACAAAATGGCGTCCCCCAAAAAAAACTGGCAGTTTGCTGTAGCAAGGTTGCTCGCCAAATTTTCGCCAAAAAACCGCCAAGTTACCATAATCCGAAGATTAACCCAATTTTGAAATGGAAAACATTAAAAATACGCTTTTCGAAAAATGGCAAATAGTATTTAGTATAAATAAAACATCTGCTCAAAGATTTAAGGCATAAACTTTTCAAGCATATTTATAATTTAATTTTTCTTCCTTTTAATGAAGCGAAATCATCAATAATTTTTTTCAAAATCTATTTGATTACTTAACTCATGTTCTATAAAGAGAATGGCCATGTTTGAACGTTTTTTTTGGCCTAGTGAAGATCTCATATAGTTCTTTATTATTTTCAGTTTGCTAAAGCTTCTTTCGCCGCAAGCTACAGTATCTGGCAACGTTACAAAAATTCTCAAAGCTGCTTCCAAATTCGGATAGGACTTAACTAAATTATAATCGTGAATTATTTTTAAAAGTTCTAAGCTTGTAGCTACTTTTGTGTCCGGAATTATTGAAATAGCATGATTTTTAAAACTAGATATTTCTGACTGAATTTCTTCAGCGTTATTATCATTCGGATATTTACGTGCTAAGTTATAAGCTGCTGCCATTAAATTACTTAAATCTAATGACAATTATTGTTCACCAGTTAGAAACTGAAAATCGGAAACGATTTCATTTAACTTTTCGTATCGTCATTTCAATTTTGAAATTAAAACGTCGAACACTTCTTTAATTTCTATAAAAATATATTTTTCTGAATAACTACAATTTATATCAATTGATGCCTCACAGTTTGATTTATTATCCTTTCGTTTTTTTTTCTCTTCAAATTCTGATGATATATTCATCTCTAAAGCTGAAGTTAAAACAAATAAAAAAAGTCAAATTTGTTTTTAGGGTTAATGATCTCAGTAAATAGAGAACAACGGATTACCATACTTCAATTATTATTCACAATCCAAAAAATTATTCACAATCCTTACTTTAAAAACAACAATATAGTCATAAGAGATAAGAATTTAACTGTGCTTAGTAGGCAACGCTAGCTCTGTAGAAAATTGTGAAGTTCGGATTGTTATAAAACGAAAAATATCACATACTCTTTCTTATAAGAGCTATGGTTTCGTTATATAAAGTTTGCAATGTTGTTTTATCACAGTTGTGTTATTCATGCATCAAAATCCATTGTACACTACAATATTAATGAAACCTGAGTATGGTTATTCTACTGAAACCATTTCGCATTTCTAAAATTATATGAACATGTTTCCGTCATTGGTTGAAATTCTTTTATGTGCAATGAATTTTATAGTTCTTTAATTTTCTTTTTTTTAACCTTTAACGCAGTTCCACAAATTATCCTCTTCGGTATGTTAAATAAATTTTCGGCTTTCATTTAAAACACGTAAAGAGACATTTTGGATCGCGGAAATTCTTCTTAACAACTACTAAGTAATAATTTCTATATTTCTATTCTTTCCATTAATGTTCGTGTTCAGAAGTGGCAGTTCAGAAGTTGTTCAAACAGTTTATTGTAATGATCGGATTGACTGCATTTAGTCTTCTGTACCTTGAATATTAGACAGTTCTATAAGAACATCCTCCACGAAAGCATCGCTTCTAAAGCATATAGTGTCTCGAGCATCATTATAATAGATTAATCAATGAAATCAGTCTAAAACATTCACGGTATCTTTCATCAGTTAAACTATCCACCCCCGGCGAAAAGTTTATTTGAGCTTGAGCAGAAATTTATATGCCATCTAATTTAAATATGCCAATAGTTTGGCTGTCAGACACTTGTTTTCCTAACAGTCTCATGATATCTCGATAATAAAAGCATAATTTTAAAATTAACAAGATTTAATGATACTTCATATTTTATCTTTACTTTTATTGCGCCTCATCAATTACCTCAATAAACTTCTATGTGTTAAATTTCGCGACTATGACAGAAATTTATCATTACTTTTTAGTCACAGCAACAAGTATTTCTTAAATTTTTTAGCAAGAAGCATATCTTTTAAATATATTTTTATATCGATCCCGTTAGAATCAACGGAACAAAACTAAATTTTTAAAAGATATTTGTTACGTCAAAATCAATTAATTACATTAAAATTAGCCAGAACAGTTTGTCTTAAATCTTCCACAAAGTACTCAAAATTTTAAACCTTCTTTTTTAGTTTTCTAAAACTGAAAAATTTATTATATTGTTTCAATATAAACAGTAGAATTATTAAAAACATTTATCTTACCTTACATCTTTACATCCCAGTTAACAAAGAATGAAACAATTTGTTTAATTCTTCAGCATCCGCTTCAGAAATAACTTTAAATGAAACAATCCATACAGTTCTGGCGCAACATGAATGCAAGCCAAAAACTTGGATTCATGCTTTTCGTTTATTGTAAAAAAAAAAAAAAAAAAAAAAGACGTGCAGTAACTAATAGTATGGTACATTTAATTTCCAATCACCCTTATTCATTCTTCGAATGCTATTTCAGAAGGCGTTTATGAAATTGCAAAACCCAGCAGCTATGTCGCCGTCATGTTCAGTTAGTTTACTTTAGCAAGTTTGTTATAACTACGTAAAGAGGTTAAGCCAAACTAATGAGAGACAGCAAAGAACAACTAATGTCGGCAGTATAACATTTTCTATGAAAGTCTATTCGTTACGCAAAGCGTAATAAGTTCTTTATAGCTACTTTCAATAACAAATTTTAATGTTAGAAAATATTATATACATTACTGTGAAAGAATGCTATTAGTTTTTCTTTTTTGTTTTTTTAGCTGGATTGTTTATAACACAAAATTCTTTTAATATTCACTGATGTATTCCGAAATTAAAAGTTAAAAATCATATGTTCTAAAAATAAATTTCTGAATTTTTGATCGAATAGCTAATTTGGCGCCCCTTCTATTTGCTCACCTGCCTTACCCTCGTCCCGGCCCTGATTGCTGAGACTTTGCGCTCAAAATTATCCTAGAATGTTTCTACATTTTCTAAATTGTAATTAAGTATGGAAGGTAGACGACATTTTTTAATGTCATAAATAATAACATTCATCAGATATGTACCAAATTAAATTGCTCATAAATGAAACGAAAATGACATTATAATAATAATGGCATAGTTAGTATTGACATCCTAACAAGTTAGTCAGCGGAAATAAGTTTGTTACCCAAACTTATCATTATTTTAAAAATTTACAATGTAACAAATTAATCTGTGAAGATTTTATCCTCCTAATTTTGATTTTTAATGTATTTGTTCAAAATGGATCTTACGTTGCTTTCCTGGCGTTGTTCAAGAACTGCACTGTCCCTGGCGACTATTGAAAATGAGTTTTCCGTTTTGAAAACACCGTAAGATAAAAAAGCAGGCTCACTGTCCTAAATATGCGATCGTGGTCTTATAACGACAGAGGACTTACCATTTTCGTCTTCTAGATAAAATAAGGATTAAAATAAGCCTTGCTATGAAATCGCCAGCTTGACAGTTACACAACCTGGGTCGTAATAAAAAATGCCAATCACCGCAGCTTGCGGAAAATTCAGAAATAAATTCTCAAATAAAATTCTTTGATTCCAGGTCCTTCGATTTTCACGAACAATTAAGACTAGCAAAACTAAAGCCATAAGTAATTCAGATTCTCTAGGAAATAAAAGTGTGTTGATTAGCAATAGCTGATAAAAGCTTTCTGTGGAATTCAAGAAATATTTTAACTAATTAGCATCCTGGTGGGAGCCAACGAAAGTAGAAGGGAACATATATGCAAATTAATGCATGGTTTGTTGTTAAATATAAAATCCCATAAACAGACTCGTGTTTTATTAGTTTAAATTGCAGTAAGATTACAAAACAGATTACAAACAATAGTCACTGATAGCAAAATATTTAATATAATGTTATTGTTTTTTAAATACGATAATGTAATTTAAAAATTTATAACATTTATTATAAATTTTTTGAACTTCTGAAAAGGAAATGTTTTCGGTGAAATTCCGATATGGAATTCGATAAATCCAAAACCATTTTCTATAAAATATATATCAGTTTTTTTTTTTTCAGTGAAGTTACCTTTAACATTTTAAACATAAATTTCATGTAGAAAATAAAGCATCTAATTCGGGAAATATGGTGAGACATAATGTGTTAAATTTCATAACCCAAATTTATTTTCGAATCATAAAGCCCTTAACACAATACCTATTATATCATGAGAGTTAAATGGGCTTATTAGTTATTATTAATTTTTAGTCCAAAGGGGCTTTGTCCTTGAATTTATGATCTCTGTGTACACCTGAAAAGAAAGTGCATAAAAGCATTTCATTATAAATGAAATCAGTTCATTCTTTCCAAGAACAACCAATTCGTAAATAATTTTTCTGTAGCCCAAACCAGGAAACAAAAACTTTGGAAGCTTCAGGTTAATACGTATACATATGACGTCATGATTTGTAAATTTAATGTAATATAATAACATTTTATCAATATCATTAAAGCAATTAAAGTGGCAATAACATACCGTGTCAGTTATCTTAATCTGAAACAAAAACTTTACCAGTAGCAGCTATTTATTTAAAATGCTGACATTAACGAAACATTTTCGACATACAGTGTCGCATGAAATCGGGTGCTTTCTTTAACGTCAGAATATGACTTTATATAATTGTAATACGAGTAATATTTAATGTAATTGTAATATTATAATATATACAATTGTAATATTTAATGTTTGGGAATGCTATTTTTATTTAATATTTTGAAAAAGTTACAAAATTTTTGTTAACAAATTCTACGATTTGAAAGCGAGCAGTTGCAACACTTTTCGAAATAGAGGAGATTTTCTGCTCCAGCATGCAAGACTGTTGGCACTCGGAAAAATGAGGGAGCAAATTAGCGTTTTCAGGGTTTTTAGTTGATATCTCTGCTGATAGAGTCGTATGAAGAGGCGACTGGTCGAAATGGCTTCCCACGAATTTTTGGAACCCGGGATGCCTCACTCAAAATTCATCTCCTCACCGTTCCGGAGGAGATGATGCCAAAAACAAACAAAGAAACAAACATACATACAGACGCGTACAGATTTTAGTAGTATAGACTAGACAGAAATTTCGAAGTTTTAAATGACTCTCTTAAATACTGATTTTGAGATAGTTGTTTTTAATTTTAAAGTGAATTTATGAGTGCGCTGACTTTATACATTTTGTATACAACAATAATATATTCTTGCAAAAGCACAATTTGATGTTAAATTCAGTGCGTAGTTTGAAGTTAAACATTTTATTGCTTTTATAAGTAACTGCAATCTTTCAGTAAACTTTCGAAGAGTACTCTTCTTTTGGAATTAACTTCTACTTTATCTGAAAAGAAACTTTAATAAAAGATCTTGTTACATTGCCAAGAAGTACACAAAGAACAGAACTCAGTTCTGTGGGAAATTATTGACTCTAAAACCTTCTGTGTATTTCTCACAATAACTAACAAAAAAACTCAGAATTTCTTGTAGAATTATATTGAAGGAGGACTTTGAACTAAAAAAACAATCAGGTCAAAGAATTCAGAGAGCATTTTCCTGTGAGTGTTCATTAATGTCTAAGGTTTCTAAAACTAGGAAACTTTGAGTAAATAAAGAAATTGTGTTCGAAAAGTATCGAAATAACTGTTATAATGAAAAACGAAAACGTAGTCTAAATTTAAGGAAAGAGAAAGAAATGTATTTAATAATAACGATGGAAAATACAGCTAAGCACTCAAGTGCAGCCTGCGTATTCTGAAAAACCCTATGTCAAAGACTTTCTGATATACATATACTATGTGTAATAATAAATGCAAGGGAAAGACGGAGCAGCGTCGATGCATAATAGCTATATAAGATAAAGAAATTTGGTAGTCGAGACGGTTTTAATTCCATTTTTATTTTGCAGTTCACGTTCGTGGCCACAATCACTTGGCACTCTACTCGTGCCTATTCAAGAGCATTTACATTGTGGAAAGTATTGCGATAGAAAGCGCGCGCAACGAAATAGCGACCAAGCACCGAAAAGAGAGAAACTGAAGTGCCTAGTTAGCCAATATGGAAGCACACGAAGAGAGTTTTTCCACCGAAGAAGCATCATGTGGCGAATATGCTATAGATTTTATATATTCTGTAGACATTGGAAGACGTAGTAGTGTAATCAGTCGATATTTGCATTATAGCTCATTACTCATACTCATTACATGAAAACATGTTATTACCAAAAAAGTAACTGGTATTCAATTCTCCACAATTTCTTTCAAATAAGAACAATTATACGCCTTCAATGCGTATTTCCGTGGCCTTCGAGAAACAAGGCCACGGTATTTCGCACGGTTCTCGAAGGCCACGGTATTTCGCGCTAGCACTAACACATTTCATTGCCCAACGCGAGCAACGTTTACTTATTTACAATGGGGAAATAGTCAGTCTCGATGGGATCAGTCACAACTGACTTTAAGCTTGCTTTCATCTGGATGTAGGATTTGGTTATTATATGTGATATCCTCATTAGAGTCTACTTTCTTACCTTCAGTACTCCTTGTACCCCGCTGCTTCGGTTTCTTTTAAACAGTGATGGACCTATTGGAAGATATACCATTAATTGCACATGAATACCGTGATTCATGCGTGATGCAAAACCTGACTATTTTAAAAGGAAATTGCAAAGCGCATCTTAGTTGTATACGTGCTAGCAGATTAAATGAGTGAAATGTCTCATTGGTGTGATCCAAATTCCTGAAACGAATCCACTGGACTTTTATGTGAATACCTTATGTGCAGATTTACATACATCTTACAACTACGTCAGATATATTTAGAGATAATATTGAGAATGCCGTCATAAATACTTGTAACGGCCTTTGATTCAGTGTCCATCTGTCTATGGAACAGTATCATGCAGTGCAACTTGTATTGTTATCGAAATTTATATTTTGAACGCTAATTATTATGTTTTAGACCACAGAATGTTCTCTATTCTTTGCTTGATTCCTTATAATGAGTTCCCGACTTTTGTCTGCTGAAGAAGATTTTCAGTTTCTAAGTCAACCTATATGCACAAAAACAATAGTAAAGCCTGTTTGAAATTGTAAATAAGGTTGAAAATAGAATATTTAAATTTCTGAAATACGTGAGAAACAGAAAGTCAATTAATTATCTGGTTACCTTTTACGAAACAGGATATGCTTAAAATATGTGTGAGAGCTTTTTGTAGTCAAAAGAAAAGATTTAAAAATACTTGATAATTTTATAGTACACTGTCAGCATGTTTAATAAAGGTGTATAATTATTTTAGGAATGCCTGGATTCTGCACAAAATATAGTTTTACTTGACTAGTTTCATAGCGCTGACTAACCACCTCTTTCATCTTACAGCCTCTATAAAAATAGCTAATAAGCCACTCGTTGCTGATTATATTGGCCTTTCTTTGCTGACATCATATTTCCCATCAGGCTAATTACCTTGCCCGCTGTAACAGCTCAAGTTAGAAGGTTACAGTACACTTTCTATTACATAATTTTGATTTTTTTTGTCAAATTAAGACTGTTTTTAACTCTCCTTCAGACAATGAATTTTATCATGAAAACGAATGTTCTCATTTTATTTGTTCCGCAATATCTTCACATATAATCAAGCATATTTTCATTTTAGTTGTCATGTAACATACCCGTTATTTATTTAAAGAATTACTCTTAATGAGGCAATGGACAATTATAAAAAGAAATTTTAAATTTCTACCTTTCTATAAAAATTTCAATCATAAATCTATCAATAAAGTATTAAGTTTTTATGATTCTAACCATAAAATTAGACACGTAAATTTAGAAAGGTGAACAATATCTTTTAAACATGAGAATGTTTTAATTTCGGTATTTGAAACTATTCTGAAAATGAAAATTTATATTGTCAGAATGGCAATGTACCGAAGAAAATTCAGAATGTCATTAGAGGCGCACGTTTGTTGATTATACAATTCATAGCATTCTTTCATGTGATTCTTGAGCAGTAGGACAATGCCTTTTATAAAAGCCGTACATATTTTATTAATCAGTGAAATATTTTCAAGAACTTATGTATTATTACTGTTGTTACGAAATGTTTAATAATGATAGAACATTTGAGTAAAATTTTAAAAGAAGTTATTTTGCTTATCGCAGCTTCATTAATGATAAGAACAACAACGTTAGACTCATGCATAAACAATTTATTATTATTATTATCATTGTTGTTATTATTATTATTGTTGTTACTATTATTACTGTTGTTATTATTATTATTGTTATTATTATTACCGGAGGGAATGGAAAAAAATATTGAATATTGAAAAAAGTGAACAAATGGTTACGAAAACAAAGATTTAGTCATACAGAACAGAAGAACCACAAAACTTGTAAAATATTCATAAAAAAAAGCCACGATATGCTGCATGTAGAAAAGCGATTTTCTGCCCTGTTGCCAAGGTACTGGGCTGGATGCTATGCTTTATGATATCACTAAGAACAACAACATGCTTTTCTTAGTTGCGGCAATACATTTTATATCAGATAGAAAGCTTCGAAACCAACTTTTCCTTCAAACAGGTAGTTACGTTCTCTTCCATACTCCCTAGGTCTTAATAATTGAGTATGTCTCCGACTATACTTTTCTTATATGTCTGAAACGTGATGCTTTCCTTTTATCACCTGTTTAATCCCTAGATATCATACATACCCATAAGCATTTTCTTCTTTCTGAATGCATATTAATTTTAATAACATTTCTTCTTTCTGAATGCAAGTATATATTATCTGAATCATATTAATCGATTATCTACGATTAATTAGGTAGGTAATCGATTGTGTGTTAAGAAACTCCATAATGAAGTTATTAGGAACAGCATATTTACTGTTATTATAAACGTCTTGTTTTTACCGTTAAAAATTAATTTAAGAACCATTGAAATTAATAATGAAAACAGAGATATTCATTTAGCTGAAATTAACTTTAATTTACATTTTTCCCATAAATTAGTTTATAATGATTTGACTTTTAATCTTATTCAAGCTTGTCTTACAAAGCGTCAAATCGTCATCTATGCGTGTTATCTCTTTAAGCACATGATTTGATAAAAGAATTTTAAGTACAGAAGAAATTTTAAAACGAGTTATTTATTTAATCTCAGATCATATTTTGTGTCTTAATACAGACAGACGTTTTCTGCAATTTTCAGCTGACAACACAACAGACGAAAATTTCCATAGACACTTAAGCTATAATCATAGTTAACTAAAAGATACCCTATTTTAATCTCGACTAAAGTAATTTGAGCTTGAACTTAACACCAGCGATCAAAACTGTTTGGTGACTTGCAGCAACTGTGGATTAGTTTTCACTATTGGCTACTCCTTAAATCTGTCAGATAAAGTCAAATTCGATTGGAAGGTCGCTATAATTATTTCCCATTCATACCTTTTCCTTATAGATTTTTGTTTCATTATTCATTTGCACAATTCTGATAAAAAAACAAGCAAAATTATCTGGAATAGACATCAAGGCGAACTAAAAGTTTAAATATTAGGATTTTTTAAATGCATTAGAAAATTATTTCCTCTTAAAAAACAATATCTTAGTTCCAGCAGCTCAAAAAATCAGAATGATTGTCTGGAGAAAATACTGCATAAAAATTATTCTAGAACTGCGAAATAGTATTAAAAGAATGATAACATCTTTAAAATCCTTGAAACCATTTTTTAGCTTAAAAAAATGCTGAATATGCATCAAATCAGAGAATGAAGTTGTGGTTTGATTTGAATACTAAAACCTTGAATTAAACTTCATTCATATTATGTCTTAAATCCATTTTTACTTGTTTAAATTTATTTTTACTTGTTTAAATCCATTTTTACTTGTTTAAATGTGTTATCAAGCAGAAGACATTTCTTGATAAAAATATGTAAAATAATCTGAGTTGCTAAAAGTGTGGTTTAAAAGGTTTTTCAAATCTAAACATTCTTAACCTATTTTGCCTCTGTTTTAGAAACTTAATTCTTTTTTGATTGTTTGCTTTTCAATGAGAATAAAACAGAACTTAATTACGCAAAATATATTATACTTACAGATTTCTAAAATTCTCAATATCTAACATTCCAGTGATTTAATCGATGCTTAATTATTCAAGTAAATAAATAATTAAGATTTAAAATTTTCGTTTTATTTGCTCATTTAATTTTTTCAAATTACCACAACGATAAAAATTCAAATTATACTCAAAATTCTTCCGGGGTACTCTCATATAGCTTTACCGTATAATTAATTTTCCTTTTAATAATAGGAATTTTAATATTCAGAAATATTGCAGACTTCATAAGGGTATCGCAAAATCTTGTGGACTGTGCATTTTCTCTAACATTTTACTATTTGTTTGAACGAAATATTCAGAAACAAAAACCTTAAGTATAAATCTATGCAACAGCAAAAATATTTATTCCAAAATGAATTTCCAGTTCCAATCTAATTTTTTTGTCAAATATGCAAAACTTCCATGCTACACAATAGTTTCCCCGCAGGCATTTAAATACGCAAAATAACAAAAATTTACTGACGGCTAAGTTAAAAAATATGAACTAATAATTTAGTTTGGAGAATCCCTTAGAAACGTGAGTTGCAATAAATTCATTTCGAGACAAAATAACAAAAATAAAATTATTTTTACACAAAGGAAATGACGCATCTGCAGATCATATCATAAATTTTAAAATATTGAAATTTCAATTTCTAAAGAGAATTTTCTCTTAGAGTATAAAAGTTTCAAACATTCGAATTGAGGAATACATCAGAATTGATAATGAGAATCAGAAACTATACTGCATTTAGAATATTATAAAAAATTCTCAAAAAAAAGTGTTAGAGAACTGCAAACATTTCAGAGCAAAATCTAAGGACAATATCCTCAGAACAAAGAATTATTTGTTTTTAAGTTGCAACCTTTACTAAAGGAAAAAACTGCATATTCTTCCGCATTTCCATTCAACCAAAATATATTAATTAATAGAAAGATAAAACAAGTAGAAGAATTTTTGCTGCAAAGTCATCCCTTAGAATTCAGTAGGGTTGTAGATACTGAAATATGAGATACTTTCCAGCAGAAGAAGATAAGGAAAAAACTATGTCTTCGTCGGAATTTCGGTCAAAGATCTTTCAATGTCAGCTGAATATGGTAAGCATTTACATTCTGCCAACACGCTCTGGTAAATACATTACTTCCTAGCTTTCTGCTCCAAATAGAAGGCTGCTGTCAAGAGTCTCAGATATCCATTCAAATAAATTTAGACTAACGAATTATTTTCCACTATACAGGGTGTTTATAAAGTCCCGGACCCATTTTGATGTTTAATAACTCATAAAATAATGAAGATATAAACAAACTTATGCCATTTATTGATGCAATAACTTACATGTTTTCCTTTTCGGGTTTCAATATCTTTACTTTTATAAATATCGTCTGCGCGTGTGGTTAATTTCAGATAATTTCGTTTTCCAGTCTAAATATCTGTACTTTTCTAAATATCGTCTGCTTATTAATTGCATTTTTCTCTCTTTTGTTTTTGGCAACTATTGCCTATTATTATAGGCCTAGGAGGATAGCCTTTGCAACAGATATGCTAAGGAGGATAGAAAATGATGCTGAATTTCTGAAGCGCATAATGTTCTCCGACGACGCATTGGCATTGTTAATCGCCATAATGTGCGCATATGAGGATCTAAAAACCCCATGAATACAGTGAGGAACAAAGGAATTCCCCAACGGTTAATGTGTGGTGTGGACTAATGCACCACCGAGTCATTGGGCCTTTCTTTTTTACAGGAAAGACGGTCTCATCAGTCGTATACTTAGACATGTTGGAAAACTTCGTTTTTTGACAACTAGAAGAGCTTCAGCCAAACGTCTTTTTGCAACAAGAGGTGCACCACCTCATTGGGGTACCATCGTTCGTAGTTCTTAGAATGACCATTTTACAGGAAGATGGATTGGGCAAGGAGGTCCAATTCCTTGGCCACCCAGATCACCTGATATAACGCCGCTGGACTTTTTCCTTTAGAGATTTGTAAAGGACAAGGAGGAGAATGTCGAACATTGATGACCTAAAATCCAGAATTACAACCGCAATAGCCTCTGTGGATGCAGACATGTTTGCTGGTAACTGGCGTGAAATTGAATATCGACTTAATATTCTCCGTGCGACGAAGGGGGCACACGTGGAAGTTCATTGACAAGGGTTATGAAATTTTTTGAGTCTATTTAACCATTTATGTTATTAATTTTAATCTATCTTTATTATTTTATGAGTTATTAAACATCAAAATTATGAGTTATTTTATGAGTTATTAAACACCCTGTATTTTTTGTTCGGGCGCCGCTGTCCTGCAGAGGCCATCAGATTTTTCATAGCTAGAAAGCAGAAAATCAATTGCTTCTTCCCGATAATTCCATACATTCTTTCCTACTTCAAGAACTTCTGTAAATATACGTGAGAGCCAGTTTATTAAATCCATTTGCTGAGGAATTACCGTCAGGTATGTTTTAGTTTAAATGCCACTACATTGTTCGGTGTCTACTATTGCAATTTTCACAATGCCCATGCCTAATATTTAAAAGGTACGACTTCAGCGGTGGTACGATTTGTGAAACCTTACCCTAAAACTAATAATACGTTATACGCAATTTCTCGATTGAAAGTTAAATTATCTTAGTTTGATTTGCCGATACTCACGGAGGATTTGAATTTTTGGTTAGGGTTTACAGACATTTGTAAAAGCTCAGAACATGCTGCATAAACAAATTGAGAAGATGGAGCTTAATGACGTCGTAAATGGGTACGTTAAAGCTTATGGCATCAAAATGTATTCTCGCATTTTATATTATATGTAATTTACATTTTCTGTCCAAATTAACATTGTTCTAAATTTTCATTTCTAACAATTATACTTTGGTTTTATTGAAAATAAGCATAATAAATTATTTATTTTAAATTAACATGATAAATTATTTATTTTAAATTAACATGATAAACAATAAATACGCTGCAGTCTCGCGTGCATATATTTTCTCGTATACTCCTGCATCTTCAGTATTTTCAAAGATTTTTAATCTTTTGCATTATTAAAAATAAAAAAATCATTTAAATTTATGTCAGGGAACAATTTAATTGCACCGTTTTTACAAAAGGCTTTATTACTACACACCACCTTATATACTATAATATACTATAAAGCAGATGGTCTTCATTATTAGGTAAAATTTTTAAGCTTTAACACCAATAATATTTTTTTACTGAACGTGAACACACAGCTTTCATTTGATTGTTTCTTAAATTTGAGTCATGTTCTCTTTACACATAGTAGTATTCATACATCAGTAACCGGAAAAAGTATAATTTTTCACAATAAAGAAAATAGAATAAACTAAAAACTACAAATTTTTAATAATAATTAATGTTTCGTGTAGAAAATCTAATAGCAAGTGCAGTCTCATATCAATCACTATGTATTAGAATAATACGGTAAAAGTTAGTTACCGGGTACAAGTTTGCAATTTTACTACTCTTTTTACAAAAATCGTCCAACAACTGATATTTACCGTAAGTTGAAAACAATTTCCAACATATCAAAAGCAAACAATTAAAATTGCAATCCAAAGAATAAAAATTATTGTTAAAAATACATTTTAAGATTAATGCAATACAAATTAAAAATACACAAACGACATATTAAGTATTACACATAATATATGATACATTACTGTTGTTCTCATCATGTACACAGCAATATGTTTTCACTAAAAAAGTCAGGAAATTGGCATCACCCACAGTCTCAGCATTGCGCACCATATGGTATATTACCGTTGTTATTCCTCTGTAGGCTGCGATCTATTTTCACTTTAAAAAAGGCAAAGACTTGCACAAACTTAACGTCGCGCAGAGTGGGCATAGAACAATCCATTATACCATATAATATATTACTGTTGTGTTTCCCACATATCTGCGTTCACTAAAACATTCAGAGAGTTTCCCAAATTCGGCAATGTCCACAGCTTCAGTATTACACAGCACCCATAATCACGACTGGCGATTGTAATGACCGATAGACGGCGCTTCAAATTCGTCTGTAACGTCGAATAAACCTGAACTGAGAGTTGTTTATATTATGTTAATTCTTGTCGTAAGATGCTGTACCACAATAAAAAAAGGACTGCAGATTTCAGAAAACCGAGAAAATGATGTTTAGACTATGAGCTTTGGCACAGACTTTCGAATCGCGACAGCAAAATACAATTAGTTAAAGTAATTCAGGTAAAACTAGCATCTGGCAGAAAATAGCTCGGAGAGGGTCAGCGGTTGTTGCCAAAATTTCTCGAAATGTAATGTAATATAGGTAAGATTTGTTCCAGGAGAAAGCTGTTATCCATCACTGGAACACTTTTTGACGCCCTAGGATTGTTGTCTGCATTTAAAATGCTAAATTTTATGACACAGAATTTGTAGAGGATAAATTTTAATGAACTGATAGCATGTATTTAAATACCTGATGACAAGTGGAGATATAATTAAAATATAGTCAAGTTTTCGATATCAGTGTCATGTATTTCAAGAAATCTAAATTCCGAGCGTTGTGACTTTTAGAAGTCTGAAACATGTACCATTAAACTGTAAAGATTTTCGATGTATCTACGAGAGGTCATTCAACAGTATTTCGGTGAAAGGCATTCCGAAATCAAGAGGAGATATAATCAATCTACCAGCAGCTTAAGCGAGAATTGCACCTTTAATACCTTTTACATTATCGCATCTTAAATTAAGTTCAGCCTTGTTATTGTTTAAACTATGTAAAGCTGTAGAATCTATTGGAGTTGTAGAAGCAGAAAATATGAAAAACATCAGTGATGCCTAACCCGGATTTGAACTCGGAGTCTTCGAATTACCAGTCTCACACTTCCAATTACACCACGAAGGCATGCGAGGAGGCAGGTAAAAGTTTCTTACTTCTCTCCTCCCCAACTTAAATGTCGACAGGGCATGAGGGAGATCCAGTCATTGAATGCAGGTGGAGACGAATTATCGTCCACCTCATTTTAGTTCGAGTACTACTTATAGAGTATATTGGTGTTGTCGAAGCACGAAGCATGAACAAATAACGACACCCTAGCCATGATTCAAGCTCCAGACTTTCCGGCTGGTAGCGGGATGTATTTCCAATTTCATTATGAAGGCACGCGTTGAATAAGGAGAAAACTCTGTATAAAGGTGTAACTGATTCTTTTCGCATTTCTGTTAATCAAGTTTCCTTATCGAGTTTCATTTCCAGCATTTAAGCTGAGACTGTTGATTCTAAGATAAAGCGTGTTTTGACTCTTAAGACGACGTTACTAGATTCGCTACCTCAGATAAGATTATCTGTTACTTAAGTTCGGAAGAGAAATAAAATGACAGGAAATGTTTTAAAGCATTTTTCTTTTTAGTGCATATAAACATCTTATTGTTTAACAGTTAATTAAGGAGAATGAAAAGTACCAACTTATTTTCTTTCCTTTCAATTTATTTTTGGCGAATTATTCTATTTTTCATTGCATATTTTCAGTATTCATGTCAGTTCAAATAAGAATTGATTCTTTTTTTGTTTGTTTGTTTTGTTTTCATTGGAAAATTCAAGAACAGGAGACAAAAAGTCATTCAGAAGCAATTATAATGTATATTATTTCTGCAGTAAAATTCCTTTCCCCCCTCCACTTATGTAAGCAAAATTAACGAATACTTCTTAGAAAACAAAAAAGACCGCAAAATGAGCTTAAAAACAGCATCATATCCTAAGATATAGAATTAACTGGACGTAAACAAAGTTGCTAAAGTTTATTTTAAATGTAAATGAAAACTTCTCTGCGAATTGTTCACGGGTTCAACTGAGTAAGATACTGCATCCAAAGGCTTCCAACTACAATATAAAACCTCGAACAATGGTTTATTTTTTTTACTTGTGTAAATAGCTATGACAATTTATAAAATAAATAAATAAATAAATAAAAATAAGATTCTGTATCAATTACATACCATATGGCTTTAGAAAATCTTTTATAAATTATTAAAAAACTGTAAATGCTCATAAATTTACTAATTAGATATATGATGAATTAAACGCATTTTTACTGAAATCAAACTGATGCATTATTAAAAAAATTTTTAAATATTATTAAGAACTATATTTATTTCTTTTCAATAGCTTAATTTGTTAATCAATGATAAAATGATTAAGTGTGAAATTTAAATGTCTTACATCAGCAGCGTATTGCCACCTCAAAGGTAAAAGTATTAGCTGCAGTACTAATACATTACTTTTAAATAGCTGAGTTTGTTGAATAAATTCGAAAGATAAGTATCTTATACTTTGCCGAATGGCAGCACACTGCCTCACGAAAAATAAAAATATTTTATTTCAAGCAGGATCAAAACTTTTTTAAAGCGCTGAGTTTTTTTATCAAAATTCGTTAAAATCCCTTAAAGTTTAAAAAATAAAAAAAGAAATTTGAAACTGAAAATTCAAGCTTCTAGCAAATTCGAACTAGTTCGGGCGGAGGACCGTATGAGTTCAGAATTCGGTGCTTTGTGTGGCTCCATTTTTTGACGATGCGAGAAACAAACAACATACATGCATACAGATTCTTCATTATTTAATAACTGAGATATCGAGATAATATTCAACTTTCCGAAGCATTCAGAATTCTTCAATTAGTTTGGCGTAAAAGTTTAATAAAACTCTATCGATTTCCCGGACGATCACAGACAGGTCCTTCTCCTTAAGCAGCAAAAATAGAGAATACTTTTATAAGAATGGAGAAGCGACATCTGTTTATATCGAAAGTAATGGACGGAGTAAAGCAAAAATGCACCATCCGTTGAGGCATATAGTAATGGGACTCTATTTTCATGTTCGGAAAGGAATGACGGCTCGATTATAAATGTTATTTCGTCTCCTTATCAACATTCCTTTTCATTCTTCTAACAGTTGCGAAATTGCTCGGATTCTCCATCTCTGACTTAAAAAACTTGTGGAGTTTATTACGTATCTTCAGTGTGATTTGAGATATATTGGCCAAACAAAAAGAGCCTCAAAGAACGCGCGAATCATAGAGAAATAAACAAATAAAGGAGAAATAAACAAATCTTCGGTAGATAATCATAGTTGGATGTTAAATCACAATTTCGACTTAAGTCTCTGAAAATTATCCATAAAGCTTCTTCGCTTAGTGAATTTGACTCTTTGAAGCTTTTCAGAATCACAAAAATTTACCTTTTTTTAGTTCATGCTATAATTCCAGCTCAAACCTACCTATAGGTTTGTTTCTAATGTTTTATGTCTTTTTCTTGACAGATTGTGTTACGCTTAGTTTGGCTTTTCTCCGCCCATTGCTTTCGGCATAAAATAGTGGCGCTTTTTGCTTTTATCCCCCTTCTTTAAGAAGAAGAAGAGAGATTGACTGATCGCTTTCGAAATCGATAGAGTTTCATTCAAAATTTACGCAAAACTAAGTTGTTCTTTTATCTAATTATAAATCTTGGTATTTACGTATTCACGCAGCCACCTTGCCGCAATTTGGCGATTTTTTACGGATGAAAATGTAAGCGTTACTTAACGAGAGCAAGATGGTGATTTTCGCACCCTTTCCCCCTTTTTTTTCTTTTTTAGAAAGATTTTTAGAAATTATCGACGTTTATCATAAGTCGATTAACGTTATCAGGAAAAGAAAACATACTTAGCAATTTAAAATGCAAATTTTATCTATTAAATAAGACTTAGATTTATTTGATTAGTTAAAAAACTAAAACACTTACATTTTTCTTCAAATGTTTCTGTAATTTTTTTAGGCCATTCTTCTCCCGAACTACATAGCAGTCTGTTTTCGCTAAAAGAAAACATCAGAGAATTGCGTAGACGCTGCTTCGGTCAAACAACCGGCAACAGCGGCTAACTAGGAAACGCATTTCTTCGTTGTTCCCTTTAGAAAATTTTCAGCAAAATTCTGTATTCTAAAAAATTTACAGCAGTATTTTCCATTTCTGGCAAATTCCACAAGCTCGTATTTTAAAACTAAGTTTAAGGCAGAACATATCACGATTTGTAAATTGTTTATAAAAGCCATTCGACCTGAAACGCATACCTGAAAATTTGCTGGCTTCTACTAAGATCGTTGCGTTAATACATAAGTACCTAAATCCTATACTGATGTATAAGATTAATGGTTACTCTGATTACTGGAGCATTTTTATTCGAATTAATGGTTATTTAATTACTAAGATATTAAATATAAAAAACTCATTCTTTTTCCTTTAAGGTTGTAGTTTATTAAATTATAACAAGAGAGATGGCATGAGTTTTAAATAATTCCAAAATCAGATTTTTAAGATTGCCAGGATATATATAGAACGAGATGACTCATCAAAAAAAATAATTAACTTTCATGTTTAAAAAAATTTAATGTTTTAAATCTGCATTTTTTTCACATACTTGGTTATTAAATTAATGAGCAATTTAATTGATTTAACTTGGTCACCTTGTAAGCTTTTTTACCTCCTTACCCTGTGCCTTAATGATGTAATTGAAAAACAGGCCCGTTTGGCAAAACGATGGGCCGAAACTGGCAAGTTTTCATGTTTCCTGCTTCGACAAATTTAATGAGTTTACAATATGTCTATAACGTAATTAAGGTTTGCAGTAAAATCCATAAGAATTGTGTAGATTCTTCCTCCTTATTTTCGGCTAATTTTTTAAAAAATATCTCTGGTAAAAAAACGGTTAAATTTCTATTTATATTCTGTAAAACACCTACTAAATTAAAACAATGAAAGCAAAAAATAATAAATAAATAAAAATATTTAAAAAAATGAAGCGAAAAAGGTAAAAGAAAGAAATCGTACAAATATATGAAAATATTTTTTTTAATTTTAAAATAATTTCGAATGAAAATATTAAATTGTAAGGTCATCTCCCAAACAATTTATATGAAGTGCACTTTACGTAAAAATGTATGTAATTTCTTGATATCTAGTGTTTTGAATGTATTATAAGGGGAGATTTCATGGCAGATTTTCTTTTGATTTTCCAACTTTGTAAATCAGAAGCTGAATCAACATAAAATTTAAATTGTGTATGCTTATTAAAATTTTTGATTTCTTAATTTCTTTCAAATATACTGCATATTTATAATAAAAAATTAGGGTTTATAAGAAAGCTGCATCTATATGTTATTAACGCTAAATGTTAGACGGATATGTCATGAGTTTGCTCATGACAGACTCTTCAGCTTTTAATTGAAATTTAACTCTTGCAAGCATTAGTTTAAAATTATCAGACTGGTAAAAAGTGTAGTATATTTTTATTTTTTAACTTATTCCAGAAACTTTTGAGGTTTCACGTACAGACATTCAACAGAAACGTTCTTTTTCAAAATTAGCTTTTTCGCAATTTCTTTCAGAAGGTAAACTTAGTTGCGCATCTAAACAAACGCAGTCCTTTCTCCTCAATTTTTTTCCGTGTGAGAGAGGGAAAAAAGTTATTTAATCTATTACCTCGAGAAAATTAAACTAAAAGCGTGGAAAGCCGGATAATTTTTTGTTGCGTACATGTGTTAACAAAAATATTTCTTATAAACACACTAAAATACTCTTCTTTTGAAATTGCTTAGAGTTGGTGTATACACAAGAGATTAACATTATTTTATTAGCTTTTAAAAGCGTTATTTTGTTAGAATAACTTAACATGTCATTAGGAAAAGTTTTAATGCTTCTTAAACATGCGGGTATAAGCGGAGTCTTTATTTAATTGCTAATTTTACTCATCAAAAGAAACGTTTAATCCCTTTTTAAACACTCAGTTTTCCTTGTTATGCGTATATTCTTGCTTTAGATTTAACTTCCTTTCTTTGAACAAAAATATTAAGACTGAATAGACATTCGTTCTTTCAAGAGTTTAGCAACATACTGTAGAACCCCGATTATTCAAGCTAATACGAACTGGGACTAATTCGGATAACAAGGATTGATACAGAAAACATTTAATAGTAATATGGTCTTATTGTACATACTTTAAGGATTTATACAGGATTCATGCAGGTACATAGCGATATAAAATATATTTACATTCCAATATACAGATATCCACATAGTACTTTAAACTTAAACAAGTATCTGCAATACAGATATGGTGCTGTACAGTGTGCATAACATATAATACATTTTTTAGAAAATTAATAACAGCCTTCTGTTCAATTTGTGCTGCCTTCTTTCCTTGCCGTCATACTGCGTAAACATCGCAACATCATAACGTCAGCTGGTGACGTGTCCTCTTGCTGTTCAGCACAGAACAGTGGCTTTCCGATCATGTTCAAGCTGTCTGTATAACATATCTTGGTTCGAACAATTCCCAGGTCTTCGTCATAAGAATTTTCATTATGCGTCACTAAATTTACAATTCAATTTGTTCATCATCTTGCGTCAAATTACTCACATCTTCATTGGTTACTGCCTTTGTAACTTGTAGATGGTTTAAAATAGCCACTAATTCTTTATCATCCGCTTCTTGAGTTTGAGTCACTCTTGTGTCATCGTCATTCGACAAAATATTTTTCAAATTTTAAGAATGGTAATTCGTTTCACGTAGTTCCACGATGCTCCTGGCCATTGTCGTTTCACTATTGTTCCGGCCCCATAAATGACATCTTTCAGATTAACCTATTTTAGGTTTCCAACAAATGTTTTGTTATTTTTTAAATATTCTAATAATGTTTTAAGAACCTGCGTCTGTAGTTTGATTTTAGGTTTTCTAAAATACCTTGATCCGTAGGCTGAATCAGACTGATAACGTTAGGGGGTAAAAAAATAGCCCAGATCTCTACTAACCAGCTGACAGTAATCATGGTGACTAAACGCATTGTCCAAAATTAAGACTGCCTTATGATGAAAATTGTTTTCATCAGAAAATCGCTTAACACTGGTCACAAACTCCTTTTGAAACTATGACCTTGAATCCATCCAAGAGCTTTTTTGGTTTGTGTACTTTACAGGAAAATTTTCAGCATTCATATTTTTAAGTACTTAAATTTTTGTTTTTCCTATCAATAAAAGCTTAAGCTCGTTACCGCCATATTCGTTTGCAGATGCCAAAACTGTCACCTTTTCTGTACCTCGTTTGTAGCAAGGAGCTATTTGTTATTGTTTTAATGCTAGTATCCTTCTCAGCGCAACATTTTAAAATTCAGAACCCATTTCATCACAGCTATAAGTTTTTGTGTGCCGAGTTTGTTTTCCTGAATGATGTTTCCCAATTTGTTAAAAAAGGAAGTCACTGCACCTGAGTTAGCTGGTAAAACTCTTCCCTGTAATGTCTGTCTCACGCCAGACAGTTTTTTATAATGAGCACATCAATTTCTGCTGGCGGTGAATTCCTTTTCACTCTCTTTGCAACGCTAGCAAAAGTCCAAAGCCTTAGCTTGTAGTATCGGACCAGATAGTGGATTTCCCTTTTCTCTAATCAGTTGAAACCATAAAAACAGTGCTTTTGATTGTCTGTTTATAATTGCTTTCTTTCATTGCTTTTCTTTATGGCCTTATCACTTCCAGTAGCGTGTGCACCGCTAAATCAACCAATTTTCAATTTCTTCCTTTCCTTCTTCTTTCGCCCATTGTCACTTCGCCCAGTGCCTAAAACACTAGTCAACTTTTTAATCATTTCATCCTGATTTAGCCTGGTAATAGTAGCAAGTTTTTCTTCTAGTGTTATAACCACACGTTTTCTTCTACCAGTCATTGCTCAACAAGCAGTCACTAGAACACCCAAAACAAATTGACCTAAGTAGCTCGCGCTGCTTTGTTATTGCACATCTAGTTACGTATTCTGACTCCAGTGAGAAAACTAAAAGTCAACTGATTTTCCGCTCGAAGTGCGCAATAATCGAGGCTGCCGAGCTCAAATGTGGTACCTATGGGACCTCAGGAAACCTTCCATTTTGAACACATAATTTCTTTGAAGCGGATAGTCCGCAATATATTGGGCTCTATTTTTGTTCTTTCTTCAACAATTTTTCTATCATAAACAACCATTTTTAGTGCCGTCACAGGAATATCCAGTTTCTTTGTTAACTCTGCGTTCGTCAAACCAGTGTTCTCATCAATTTAAGATTTGAATTTTATCTTTCAACGAGAATGGCTTTCTCTTCTGTAACATTTTGCATCTGTTAATTCTGCTCTAGTTTACTTAACGAAACGTCCTATTCAGAAAAAAAAAACTTATCTATTGCTCATTTCAAATATTCCCTCTATTCAAAAACTGGTTTTCAATTCCTGTACTTACCTTTGTTTCCTTTTCCTGTCCGGCTTTCTTGGGAAAATACTTCAACGGTGGAATTTCGAAATGTAAAACGAATGCAGTAAGTCAAGCAAAAGCTACATATAACTGAAGTTATGCGACGTATAAAAGAAACATTTTAGTATTAAAATAAATAGGACTGATTTGGGATCAAGATGAAACGACGTATAAATGAGAAACATATAAACGGTGCTACACTGTATTTCCTTTTTGAAATAAAATAAGCAGAAAATATATTTATAACAGCATTACAATAAATATGTTTACAATAACATTAGAATAAATATATTTATAATAACATTAAAATAAATATGTTTACATTGCAATAAATATGACTAGTAGAAAAATGTAAATCAAATTCCAAAAATTTAGAATACGCCATTGAACGTTAGCTATTTTCGATTTTACAGTCGTTACTGTAGTGAAAATTTAACTGCTTCATTTATTTACATAAAACAACTATTTCTATTCAGCTGATTCGCGCCACATTAAATGCACTCACAATAAAACTGTACTCATTTACGGTACAAAAATTGCTTACTTTTATTGCCAGTTTAATGAAAACTGTTACATCTACATTAATATGCAAGAACTTATTCAGAGTACAAAAACTTAGAATATTAATTTTAAAGTTTTGTATCAGAATAGATAAAATAAGCACATTTTTAAAACTCATTGTGCAAAGATAATTAAAATTCCTGCAAAACTATTTCTTCACATTTTGAAAACAACTCGAAACTTAAAACATTTTCATTTCACTGCACAGGAGACTGCAAATCTTTTGTATATTTTCTGACGCCTTTTAAAATGCAAAGATACATGTAAGCTTTAAATTGTTCTTAAGGGAAAAAAATAAAGTTTTTTAATACATTGAATTGACAAGCACGTAAAAAAGTACGTTTTGTGGAATGTAATTAATAAACGTTCCAAGCAAAATTGAGAAACGAAAAGATCTCTGCAGAGTAAGCTAAAGAGTTTTAAATGCAGGAAAATGTCAATTATCACCATCTGATATATTTGCTTCCATAAAGTTTAGCTGAGTAAAGCTTGAGATGAATCTTAGACAAAAACTAAAGTCTCTCTAAGAATTGAAATAAATAGTATTCTTTGTATTATTTAATGAAGTGTTTGTAGTTGTACAATCACTATAAATATGGAAATTTAAATTTTTCAATGACAGCTATTGCTAGAAAATATTTAGATTTTGCTCGTTTGTTTTCCCAGTGTAGATCATTACAAAATTGCGAAATATTTTAAAAGTAAATGAAACTTTTATAACGAATTAAACATTTTCTTTATTAGATTTTTATTTTT
The DNA here is from genome assembly GCA_000611955.2 of Stegodyphus mimosarum. Classification (NCBI taxonomy): domain Eukaryota; kingdom Metazoa; phylum Arthropoda; class Arachnida; order Araneae; family Eresidae; genus Stegodyphus; species Stegodyphus mimosarum. The sequence goes on along the minus strand of KK116834.1, from coordinate 86,139 downwards.
TTAATATACAGTACCCTCCAAACGTTAAGGAACAGCATGTTTCTCCGTGTAATTTAAGAATGAAGCGACATAGAAACAATAAATTTACAGAACATCTTCACTGAACAGTTCTTTAATGAATGCGACATAGAATGTTTCTGAAGTTCAATACAAACACGAATTGCAGCAAAAAATTGCACTCTTGGAGAAATTCAGTCTTGGAGAAACAGTATAGCACAGTTTTTTGAGGAAAAATGAGGTGGTAACATTACAAAAATGGAAAAAAAAGAAAAAAATAAAACAAAAATTACAAAAATGGGAAAAAGAAATGTTCATTCAATTCCATCTTTGTTAAGGATATAAACTCTTGTACCTAACATCAAGTTTCACATACCACTCACGATTTCCCTCTGCAATATACAGCAATACGCACTATTTATGTCAAACAGGTAACCACATTTTTGACTTATTCTGGAAATTTAAAATATTCCTATGAAGACGTAAGATTTAACATTTATAAGCGCTACTTTTAAACCGGTCGCATATAACCATATTCTTAAATTGAATAAAATTTTTAAAAAAGATAAATAAACACAGAAATGCAATTAGAACTTGGCATCTTCAACAAATTCTCTTTTTGAGTCGAGATAACTTCAAGACAATAGCAAATTAAGTCGAAGTTTTCAATAACGTGTTCTTACTGCAAACATAAACATCAGCGCAAACTCACAGAATTTAAAAGAATTCTTAAAATTCTTTCTTTCGACTTCCCTGCGCCTGAAAACTAAAAGAAAGAACTTATTATGAATTGCTGAGGCTAAACTGCTAACTGAAGCTCGTATGTTTGCCTGAGCTTCAATCGTTCATACATATAAGAACATAGTGTCAAACACTAGGTGATCTATCTGGTTAGATAATCCACTCCGTTACTCAAAGATAAACAACTTTGTCACACATACTCTTCCTCCCTCTGAGGTATATCATTAGAGATCATTCATACATCATTTGGCTTAATTTTCATGTCCATTTTTCAAAACTTCAATCTCAGTAAGCACTGACAAACATATATAGGGAGAGAGATAGAGCATGCTGAAGTATGTATAATATTAATAATAAAATACTATATTATTAATATTATACATACAGTATTCTATATTATACAGTTCTAAAAAAACGATGGTGGTAATTTTATATATTACAAATTTTAAATGTTTTTTGATTCTATCAGAAAAGCAAATAAGATTTAAAAAATTTTCACTTTAAAGCAATTCGTTGAAAACTTAATAGTAGAATGGGGGAAAACAGAATGTAAGCAATGGGAAAATGGAGTAAAAATGAATAATGTGGGATCCTTCTGTTAAAAATTTAATAAGTTTATATCTGCTGCATCCGAAATATATAACGATAGTTTCTGAACTTGGAAACTGAACATTAAAGAGCGAGCATTGAAGAAGAAAATGATTGAGCCTTAATGCATATTCTAACAAAAAATAATCAAAGTTTTTATGGCCTTAGGCTTGCCGCAATGAAAAGATATACAATAGCAAAATTGCTGCTATCAGAGACATCAGCTTTTGACATGGTCGGTTTAACAATGAAACGACGGAATTCGAAGCCTCGATTTTTATATCCGACCAGAGCAGCAGCAGCCAAGAGCAACATCTTTACAATCATCCCCTATTGGCAAACACCGCCCTTATTATGTAACTGAGTGCATCAGCAGCAACCAGTTATGGATGGCGCAACGAAACCAGCAAGGTCTCAAAACAGCTAGCTATGGCAACAACAATAGCCGCTGGTGACCCTAGGAGGTGATTGAGTGTTCTACTGCCGCTCGTCTCACAGAGACAACCAACTGCATCACAGCAGCGCCGATTATCAGCGGTTTGGATGTTATTGTGGTTATTGGTTGTGGGTTGGAGAGATGTTACTCATTCTTCACCCAGCATCCTAACCGCGATACACATAGCATCAGACCAGAGTCTCTCATCCACGCGCACCGAACCAAAACGGGCTCTCTCGTGCCACTATGCGGTCTTGTTATCAAACATATAGCATTTCTCAACTCAAGAGGCTGAAAAGAGGCTTGCCGAGCGGAAAAGACATCGCCAGAATTACTCGCCATAGAGACAGCCGTTTCTGACTTGATTTGTTTATATATATTGTAAGGATCTTAAGTTCATTAACGTTTATTTTATTTTAAAACTTTACTATCACCTCTTATTTTCCACTTCCGGTCAGAATTAACGCGTGATTATGTTTATGCAAATTGTACTTGCTAACGCTTAAGTAATTAAGTTGTGGCTTTTTGCCAAGATTAGAGTAGAAGAAGGAGAGAGAGCCTTCTTGCTACGAGTCTTCCATCAGTTACTGTCCGCCTTTAAGGCCAGAGGTAATCCTCTTGAAAGTTAAAGACGTATTGTAGTTTTCCACAGTTTGCGTACAACAGACGTAGTAATTTAAAAGGCCAGTCTTAGTGCTAGTCATCTGTGTAAAATATTAAAAGTTAACTCTTATTTAAATTTTAGTTAGTTAGTAGTCTTTGTATCCCGAAGTGCAGAAAAGTCTGTAAAATTGATAAGCAAATAGAGAGAAATTTGAACAGTTCTTATCATTCTTGTATCTTCTACACACGCACGAACATAGCTTTTAGTAAGCTCCCTGCTCCTACTCAGGACTCCAGTTATGTTTGCAAAATCAACTAGAAGAAACAGTAGTCCTGATAATATTATCTCCAAGGAACAGGAATTCAATTAAAACCATGAATTATTATAAGAAAAAAAGTTTCAGTCAGTATTCTAATTAGTATTTTAAATCAGTATCATATAGTCTTCTACTGCAGTAATGCAATAAAAAAATCCATTTAAAAATCTGTAAAGAAAATTCCTGAATCGCAATAATATCAAACTCAAACATAAAAATTTCAAATACTGAAAAAGTAGTTAATGTCATTCATGACAGATTAATTGGCTTGTCAAGGGGAACAAACCAATCTACTATCAATTAACAATAACACAATTAAGTGAGAGTGATTCTTCTTTTTTTCAAGCAAGGACAACATTATTATTTCATTAGAGCTAGATCATAAGTCATGATCAAAACTGAATTAATAGAAAAAATTATTCCATTTAAACCAAAAGACCTGTCATAACCTAAAATTCAGTTAAATATTCTTTTCAATTTAAGTTATTCGTTAAGAACAGCATTAAACAAGATCCTTACTTAAGAATATATATACATATATGTGTGTGTGTGTGTGATAAAATACGGTGGCTACGTTAAATAATTACAACCTCAAAATTGACTATTCTAAATTTTATGTTCTCCCCTAAGTTCCTCTTTTCTTCCAAGTTCGAGATCTTTCCAAATTATATAATGCTGCTTGCAAAGGGAATTAAATCCTAAAATTAACCAATCGCAGTTTAGCTGTACATATGCACCTGCCTGATATAAATACTGCTGCGCGAGCGATTGCGTCACTACTTCTTTTCTTAACTTCTCTTTGCCATGTAAAACCTCTTCTCTGCTATGCTTACTTATCTAAGATGACGTCGTACTTCTTTTAACCTGTATACATAAAAATTATTGTATTCAACTATGGTAAAAAAGATTTTGTCTACAAAGAGATGATTTGATATGCGTGAAAATAAAGATTTGATATTTCGAGCTCAGTTTGGTCAGCTTCCTCTGCATGCCTTCACACTCAGCCATTACGACTGCCGGAAGTTTAACTGCGCAAAGACGCCGCTCTGTGCCCCATGTACCATTGTAACCAATGTAGAAACCGTTAGCTATACAAAACTATGCTCAAAATGCAAAAATTCCCGAAGAGGCACCCTTTTTGCCCCTGGAAGGTGTTGCTCTGGAAAGAAGAGGGCGTGGAACATATATCTCTTTACCTACGTTAAACATCAGGTGTAACTCAAGTGTTTACCTTTGCAAAATGAATGCTTTGGATAATAAATATAATCTTTTAGTAGAACTATCTTTATTTTGCTCTCCACCTGTGGCTAAGTGGCCACCGTGGTGGTATACTGGTAGTTTGATTACTGTTGATTTTCAAGGTTTTGGACGTGTGTAACATGAATACAAATCAGTTGCCTTAGAACATCCTCCACAAAGGCGTCCCTCCGCTTGTATTCTTTGCGATATTCAAACAAACATCTAGTTATCTTGCAAAACGTATATTCGAGAAAATTCATGATATTTGAGGCAATACGTGAGAGCGGTTGTTGTTTGACACTCGCTATTGAATGCTTTCAGTGTTTCAGCTGCGGCTAGCTCGTGACGACGTCTATGGGTACTGTATGAAAGTGCGATGCAAGAGTCCGTCGTCCTTGGAAAGCAGTTTCTGCCAGTCTACTCCGTCTGAGTCAAATGCTTTACCTCTATCACATAGGAGCTCTTTTGTGACGACTGTAAATTTTCGCACCTTTGAACACGAAATTTTAGTATGCCTTATTTTTAAACATCTTTCCCTTGGTTAAAATATTTCACAGACAATTGCAAGTTACTGCAATTAGAAAAAGCAAAGTAAAAATTTCTTTTCAAAATAGTTTTATTATTTCGCTGCTTCCTTGAGATATTAACTTATTAAAAAATAAAAATTTTCAAAGTCTTGATGAGCATAAATTTTCGTATCCTTGATTGCAGCCCAAATAAAAGTCATTAATCTTTCACATACTGAAACTCTGTTTGAAGTAAAAGCGTAAGATATTTTAATTTTTATATTCGCATAGAAAAGATCATTAGGATTTCAAAAAATGCTTTTCCTTTGCATTTATCTCATATATTCTACTCCAACAAATTACGTTTTTTGTTATTTTTTTTATTAGGTACAGAGCAAATAACACTCATTTGTGTTTTATTTTTTGCCTTTTGTAATCTCACTTTATTTATTTCTCTAATTTCTAAGCGAGCTTGACTTTATCGTTCATTGAAGTTAAAATGTTGTTTTCAGACCAGCAGCAAAATATATAAATAAAATGTTAAGCAGCAAATAGTAATGAGATATTTTATCTTAAAACAGTTTCTAAACAAAAATATTTATTTATAATTGTCCGTAGCCGAAGGAAACCAGACTACAAAATAAATAATTGCGTACTTAAAAAAATTTTTTTTGTGACGTTAAATTCTTATTAAGAAAGTTATGTTTAGTTAATATTTATGCGGTATTGGGTTAAAGCATAAATTCCTACCTTTCGTTTCAGAATACGCTTCCATAGTAACAGTGGTGGTGCAGATGAACATTTGTATCCACAATATAATAATAATAATAAATTCCAAGATCTAGCCGACAAATGTTTGCTGTGTATCAGATGCCTGTTACTCCAAGAATAACTTGGAAAGCTTTTGACTAGTTAGGAATGAAAAATTTAATCTACGGATTCTATTTATTCCTATTGTCTACCACATTTTAGAAAGGATCTCGTGAATAATTTATGTAATATGGATTGTTTTTAAACCACTCGCAAATTTTTCTACATCTGTAACACACAAGAAATATCCAGAATCAGGGGTTTTAATGTCTTCGGTCTCCTTGAAGATAGCAAGAATCAGCGTGTTGTCATATGTTCAACCGTTATCTCAAATGTCTCATCTGTAAAATTCCCTTCTAATACATATCGTTTCAGAGAATGAAAATTGTCTCTTGTATGATGCTAATTTATCAAGAAGTTCTGCAACTGGTAATATATCACACAGGACGGAAACCATCGGAAACATAGAGTCATGTTTACTTAAAACTCCATAATTCACGACCTGAAAATTTGTATGCTACTTGCCACAGAAATTTATATGAATTAGATATATAATATTACTCGCTATATTTTGATATTCAAATGTTTACCTGCATCCTCACTAATATCCTGCCAAACAAAATCCTGAAATAACACGACATGAATTTATACATCAACTCAATAACATAATGACTGTAAATTTCTATATACATGCGGGGAGATTGCCTCCCAGACGCAAGCCATTATTTTGAATTGCCTCTTAAGTTACATCTCTTCGACTTCAGACATGTTACCTATTAATATGCATATTTAATTTTTCTTAATGTCTTGACATAAAACCCGCAATATAGATACATAATATCTCGATTTATAATAACATTTAGTGCTCAGAATGTTTTGTTATCAAATTAATAAATATCATTTGGAGAACTAATGAATTTATGTGCTATTTACAAAGAAAGTCTTGCATTTAATACTGAGTAGATTTTAATTATAGATCGAGATTACATTTAAATAAAAAGTCTGCTATACATTTCAAAAGGCAATCTAACATAGTTCTCTTTTTAGATCTCTCATCTGTATAATTTTACTGAAAAAAAATAATTTAGTATCTGATCAAGAAACAAACAATTATTAACAATGGAAATTTTGTTAACTCCTCCCCTCCTAGCATATCATTTAGTTTTTTTAATCAGAATTTTCGAATTTTGAATCTGCTTTATCAAGATTTAAATGAATAAAAGCAGTTATTAGCTTTTTATGTCTCTAATAATCTGTTTCTGTAATTCTGTTCAACTCTTTAAAAGGTTACTCCTTTTTAGCTACTCACAAAAAAAACTACACTGGTTATCATAAATTAAGGAAAAGTCACAAAAATAGCGATAATTCCCTCCAAAATAAGCCAAACCGTGTAAAATTTGAATATGTGGCCAAGTAAGAGTAGCTGAGTAAAACTGCAATAAGCAAATTAGTAGCGCTGCACTCGGAATGCGTCATCTGCGAGGAGCATAAAAGTAGAGCAAGCCCATATATTTCACTGTGATAGTGACATCAGAAATCTGAGATAGCCAATTCGTAAAAATGACCTCCAGGCAACATTTGTCTGCAGAACTACGATGGAGAGTCATTCATAGACTAGAGGCAGCTCAAAGTCAAACAGAAGTGGCCAGATGGCTAAATGTGAGTCCTTCTATGGTTCATAGACTTCGGAGGCAATTTCAAACCACAGATTCGGAATCTAGGAGGTTCAGCCAAGGACAGCTACTGCTACGACGAGAGCTGATGACCGATATTTTACATTATGTGCACGCATGAATAGAAACGCAACGCCGACTCTTCTTAGATCCTCCCTTCCTCAGCTATCGGAAGGTTGGTGTCAACGTCAACTGTGCGTAGAAGGCTTCACGAATGTGATCTGTATGCGAGGCGACCAGCCATTTGCGTACCGCTCACGTCACGCCATAGGAGGGACCGTTTGCAGTGGGCACGACTGCATGTCCACTGGACGCCTGATGAACGAAGGGCTGTTTTCTTTACGGATGAGTCCAGGTTTAGTCTAGAAAGCGATAGTAGGCGTTATTTGATATGGAGAGAACCTGGAACCCGTTATCCGTCAAACATCCGTGAAACAGATGCATACGGAAGAGGCAGTGTCTGTGCTTGGGGTGGCATCTCTTTGGGTGGACGCACAGACATGTCTTTCCAAGGGGAACCGTGAATACTCATGTTTATAGAGATGACATCCTTGTTGCTTATGTGCGCCCATATGCAGGGACAATAGGGAATGCTTTACTGTTACAACGCAAGACCACACAGGGCTCGTATCGTAGATGATTATCTTCAACAGGAAACAATTATGCGCATGGAATGGTCAGCTCGATCGCCGGACTTCAGTCATATCAAGCACGTTTGGGATGCTTTGGACGTCTAGCTGCTCTCAATCCGCCCCTCAGACCCTTGTCGTACTTGCAACTGCTTTGCAAGAGCAATGGCTCTCTCTTCTTATGGAGCTGATAGACCGCATGATTGAAAGCATCTGAACGCTGTATGTGCTGTATTGCTTCTAAAGACGATCCTATTTCATATTGAAGGTACTTTTCCTATAGCAAACTGGCACCTTCGATTTGTTCATTTTATACATGTGCTAATTTCTATGCTACCATAATTGTCTGGTAATTTCTCTTTGTGTTGTTTGATACCATACTATGTGTTGTATATTGTGGGTAAGTTTCATAAACTTCTACATGTAACTTGTTCAGTAATCGTGATTTTCGTGATTTTTCCTTAATTTATGATAACCAGTATATATTTTTGTTAAGACACATTTAGTGTGATCGATGTAAATAAAATTGTAGTGATAAAAGATTTTTATAAATTCCTCAGGAATCCAAATCTCATATAGGGTATTTAAATTAAAAAAACAAACATTTTATTAATCTAAGAAAAATTAACGTAGAATTTATAGTCTTGAAGAACATAAATATGGCGAACATTATAACTATTCGTAAAAAAAAGGAATGGAAATATAAGAATGTTGCGATTTTTTAATGAAAGAAGTCATCTGTAATGGTAATAAGGACACTGTTTTGTATGCTTTGTCACTAACAAAAGGAGAGAAAATTCTATTAATGACAAAAGTGATGGTTAAATAATCACGTTCCTTAGCAAACTGAATTAAATAATTAAGCTTCTGAGCAGAAGTAAATTGTGAAGAACAATCACCAAGAGCATGGAAACAAAAGTAGAAAAGATTAAAAAAAGTCTTCGTCTTTTAATTCAGCAAAATAAGAGTTGGCATGAAGAGAACGTCTAACAATTAAATTAGGTAAACTGAAGGGAAGAAATCAAATTCATCGAGAATTAACAGAATGTCAAACAAATGAAGGGGCTGAGGTATTCCGTTTCAGGAGCGAGATTAAAATAGCGAGGCTGACTGAATTTATAATTCTAAAATATTTATTAACCATCTTTCTTCAAAATATGTGACGATGTCGTCTACAAAGTGAAACCGAAACAAGAAAATTTGGGGTTTTTTTAAGCAAACAAGTATATGTAAATATTAGTAAACGTTTCCCTAACGTTTCTTGTTGTTAGTCCTTGAGTTTAAAAATAATTTTCATCTTAAAAGGCAATTAGAACTAGATTCCTAGAAATTTTGGTAAGAAATATAAATTATTCAATTTGAGTTCACCCAAAATTTAACAGTCATGGTCTGATTTAAAATTTTTTAAAATTATTTATTTTGAATATTAGCAGTTACTAATTCAACATTAAAAATGGCCATAAGAGAATTCTGGAGAAAACATTTTGAGTTTACAGAAAGATTCTGAAGAATTATTTATGTCCTAATCACCGTTAATTCTATAACCAAAATATTTTTGACTAATGAATATAAAGTAATTCCTGAATTAGAAACTCTATGGAAGATTAATTCCAATTTTGACAACTTTTGAGTAAGCATCTACTGCACTACAACTAACATGAGAAGAAATTAGAAACGTTTAAATGAGCTTCATAATTATTAACTGACTAACACCGAAAGTGCTTAGATTGCAATTTTAAGAAAATCAGAAGTTGAAGAAGTTTTAAAGATGTAATATATTTATAGACTTTCCGCCCCCACCCCCATTTAAGCGTTTCACAGTGTCATCATTCCACATAATTCCTTTTTCTCCGCTATCTTTTTTTATCGTTTTGTTCTTTCCATAAGGATGTTCTAATCACTATTATCAGTTTAATAGGTAATAATGGTGATAGTTTACGTCTTTTCCGATTTGAAATTGATGTTGAATATAAATAATTTAAAAGGGAATTAATGTTATAACTAAATAAGTTTTTTTTTCTTTTAGTGTGTCATAAATATTGAAAATGGAAACGCTTCGACAGAAGAAATAATTTAAGAAATGAAAAGTTTAGATAGTAAAACTTTAGCTTTTATTTAGGTAGTTTTTGATTTCCTCGAATTTTTTCCTCCTCGAATTTTGATTTCTTCGAATGATTTTAGAAAGGCTAGTAAGTATATAGAATATTGCTTACTGTTGTTGTTGTTGTTGCTTACTGATGTTAGTCGAAGAATGTGACCGGAAAATTAGTTTTTAAGCTTTCGAAAGAACTCTTTAGAGCCTTGACTAAGACGCTTAGACTAAGATTTATGGGTCAATCGTAAGGCTTAGATGTTGGGTTACGTGACGTCTTTAAGTATTTTAAAAGTGCACGTGTGCTTCCTGCAGAGCACGTGACTCACTGCTCATCCACCGCAAAACTCCTACATTAAAAGCAGCCTGTGCTTGTGTATCTAAATCAATTTTCGTTATCAAGAGAAAGACTTGTTATGCAAAGCTGTAACCTTTCTGGAATCATAAAAAGGTTTTTTCCTTTCTTTTGGAGGCAAAATCATTCAGTACCTAAACTCAGTCCTCACCCCAAATCCCTTGTTTCTAAATCAAAACTGAAGATAATATATAAAATTCCTTCGTTTAAGGTGAATGTAATATAAAGCTTTGAAAGCGTGTTTAGGACTTTTTTTTAATTTACCATTAAGGATGACGAATATTTAATCAAAAAGAAAAAGTTACTAAATCATTTATCTGTATTCATGTTCTATATTTATCAGTATTCTAAGGTATATTTTTCAGCTTTTACTGAAAATATCTAAATCGCTTCTGTAATTCTATAAAACAAATTTCCTTGAAATCTTCTACATTCACTGACAGCTGCAATTAAAATTTGTAAATCTTTTATGTGGTTTTCAGAAGTACTTGGAAATCTCTCATTTAATTTTTCTATTTATAACTTCTATGTTGCTCAACAGATGACATTTGTCCCTTTGTATTTTTTTTTTTTTGTACAAAGGGACAGATGTCGCGATGTAACGGTTACGAATATGCAGAATATGCTGAATACTACTAATAAGGAACGATTCTCTCTTTTCTATTTAAATAGTAAAAGCATTTATTAAAAGTCACATTCATATCTATAATAAAGTTTCGCTTCCAACGTTTCAGCCAAAGCTGGGTCATCTCAGAAGGGCAATTAGTCTCAAAACGAACATTTTGTGGCGTTTCATTATAAACGGCGAATCACTTTTTATTGTACCCACCAAATATTATCGTCCTATATTATATTTAAAGAAATTAAATAATGAAGAATCTGCATGAATATATGTATGTTTCTCCCACTGTGAAAAAACGACTCTACTCTCTAGGTAGCCATGAAATTTTGAATAACGTAATCCTCTACCCGGACATGGGCACCTGGATGCCTGAATTTTCTAGACTGCGCTTAGGTAGAATTCAGTCTTGAAACTGCATTCAAATTTCGAATTTTTTTTATTATCTGTTTCATATTTTGTAAAACTTTAACGATTATTTATTAACAACGATATCAAAGCGAACAATGGCAAAACATTTTCATCTCCAGGACGCTAGACTGTGTTTTTTAAGTATTTTGTGATATTGCTGTTGAATTGAATTTTATGTGGTTTAAGTGATAAGAGCATGATATTTCACAAATAAAGGTAACACACAAAACGTTAAAAAAAGCCCCCTTTTGGGCGTAACATGAAATCTGAAAACTTTCAGATTTTATTTTTTTAATATTTATTTATTTATTACGCGCTCCAGGCTGTACACAGAAAGAGAAGTATGCCGCACGAAAGGCTGTTTAAGGGAAACTGACTAGTATCTACTCTACACATAGAGAAAACGACGAAATCGGCCATGCAGACTGCTCATTACGGTTTCCGACTGGACAAAACTACCAGTGTTCAGCGGCTTTTTACTGCTCCTCCGCTGGTGGACCCGCTTCCAACTTTAAACATCAGTGTAGTGCACTTCGTTTACATCTGATGAGATGCATTATTAGCTTCAATAATGCATTCCAGTTTAATGAAATAAGTGCGGTTTACTTTCTGTTCCTGAAATAGTATTTGACACGTAGAGCTATAACAGGAGATCCAAAACGCGACTTACGGCAAAAAAAATGGTAGTAAATGGTTAAAACTTTAAGTCTGCATGACATTTATGCTACTCGTTTACTGTAACAGAATTCTTTATGCATTATGGTGTAACAACAGACGTAATTAACTACACAAGTCTCTAAATCGCACGTAAAACTTCGAAATTGAAATTAATTAATCTTGACCTTAACTGTAGTTACTTCGCCTAATTTCTCAAACCTTGCTTCAGTTTAAATCCTAACTTAAATTAGTATAAAACTAATATTAATGACTACAGAAGTCAGTGGCATAAATTGCAGTTTCAGTTATTAGTAAAATATGGTATAAGAAATTTAAGCATTCAAAGTTCTGCGAAACATTAAATCTTTAATCTTCGAAATATATATTGCAGGTAATCGAAGCAAGGTTGACCACCTATTCATTGCCATTTGTTTAATGGTAGCCCCCAGACTAGTTTGGAAGGTAATAAATTAGTTGCAAATGGCTAACTGTAGAATTGCTGTTGTGTATCTCTGAGTTCACAGTTCGTTACTAAATGGCTACCAATTAACACAAAATTAAGCAGATATGTGTTATTAATGTAATAACCACCACAATGAAATACACGGCTGATACAGAATCAGCCAAAAGCAGTAACACTGTTAGTTGATCCACCTTGGTAATTTTGCATTGCTGAAAACACTTCTATTAGCTCTTCTTTCCTTCTTCCTTTTTCAAACTTCTTCGTAACCATTATATAAACGAACGTAAGGATTTGACGTAAATTAAACATCCCTGAAATACAGATTGCATGGATTTAAGACTAGAAATAATAATAGACAGAAAATGAATATAAGTTTTTGATAACAATAAATAAATTACCTGTTGTGTGAAAATTTTTATTTAGGAGCAATGTTAATCAGTCTATGTAGTAATATTTTACTTCTTCTAATTGTAAATTGAAAATCAGTCTGCAGGAAGTTAAATTAATCAAAATTACATACATACACACACAAAGAAAAGAGGATGACTCTAAGAAAATATCTTAACTTTTGTAATTAATGTTTGTGAATGAGTGAAGGAGAAATTGGAAAACGAGGAATCTTAGAAAAGCTGCAAATAGAAACAACGAATTCAATGTATAAAGTGTTTATTGTTAACGAACAAAATTTCCTCCTGTTAATAAAAAAGTAGAGTTTGTAAATCAAATTTAAGGTATCTGAATGTAAATCTGTGATCCCTCATTAAGTTTAAACGCATTTCTAACAAACAGGAATGATCAAAGAATGTTATTTGCCATTAAAATGACGTCTGGAAGACGATTAGTAAATCCTAAGAGCATAAAAAGAAATGCGAAATCCTAAAATGTTGCTAGATTGTACGTAAGTAATTTATTTCCATGATTACATTTCTTTGCTAATGTAAAGTTGCCAAAATTAGCTTGAGAGAAAAATATATATGCAGATTAGTAAAACTATATTTAAAGATTTTTATTATAAAAAGAAAACTTGTCATTAGAGTTTTTATAAACAGTAGACGCAAACTTATTTATGTATTTCATATATGTCATCATAACTCGGCACATTATTTTTAAAGTGTTAGCAATTTCGACCAAAGACTGCATAGCCAATAAACCCTGGTAACTTGCCATTGGACTCCATAGTTCGCCTAGGGCATAACAGACTAGCTCCTTGAGGTATTCATGTTTCAGCTCATGTGTAAAGTACTATAAATGCAGAAAATGTTTCTTAGGAAATTCTCCAAGAAAGCAGCCCTTACCGTAAATAGACAGGCCTAGTTCTGTTACAATAAAATAATCTAGTCTACCCCAAATCAGTGAGAACTTTTCTTATTTTTAAATAATAAAATACCAAACTTATAATTTTCACTGATTACAAATGAAATTATTACACTCACGTTTGTGAAAATTGCAACACCATGAAGGACTTACGCGAGTGAGCTGAAATTTTCAGGAAATGCAAAGTAGCGCATGATATGCAAATGATTAGAATTGCAAATCCGTAGCGCATGCGTATGCTGAGCAGCGCCCTCTGAACGGCTGATGGATCCGAATAAATAGACGGCTGTAGCGAGGCGTGTATGGTTATCGGTGGTTATCTGCTAGTGGTAAACGTTAACTCAATCTGTACTTATGCCTCGTCGACGAAAGAGAGCGAGATTTGAACAACTTACAGAGTTTGAACGAGGGAGAATCATCGGCCTTCGTGAAGCTGGATTGTCGTATCGTGCAGTAGCCTCTCGTGTGCAGCGTAACAGCAGCACAGTGATGCGCGTTTGGAAGCAGTGGACGGACGAGTGTCGGACAACTCGGAAATCCGGGAGTGGACCCCGAAATGTGACGTCAGCTCGCGATGATAGACACCTGGTCCGCATGGCGCGGACGGACCGTACAGCTTCCTCTAGACAATTGGCAGCACTGTGGTCAATAGCTACAGGTGTTTCATTGTGTGCTTCATCAATTCGTAGACGTCTGCTGCAGTGTGGACTGCGCGCACGGACTCCTTTATACAGGATCCCCCTAACGCACGACCATCGCCGCCTGCGGCTACAATGGGCCAATCAGCATAGAGACTGGCGTGCTGATTGGCAGCATGTCGTGTTTTCTGACGAATCCCGCTTTAATTTGTGGTACCATGATGGCCGCATTCGTGTCAGACGCTATGCCGGTGAACGCCACCTTCCGGAGTGCATTATCGAACGCCACAGTGGACGAACACCCGGAGTTATGGTCTGGGGCGCCATAGCATATCATAGACGATCTCAATTGCTACGAATTGTGGGCAATCTGAACAGCAACCGGTATATCCGTGAAGTTCTACAGCCCGAAGCTGTTCCCTTCCTTCAAAGCTTGCCAGGCGCTGTATTTCAACAGGACAATGCCCGCCCTCATACTGCTCGGATTGTTAAATCCTTCTTTGCAGCGCAGCAGGTACAGCTTCTTCCTTGGCCTGCGTGTTCCCCGGATATGTCGCCAATTGAACATGTGTGGGATGTCATTGGTCGGCGTCTTGCTCGTGATCCTCGTCCTGTTGCGTCTGCAGACGAACTTTGGGTACGCGTACAAACGATATGGAATGCTCTTCCTCAGTCAGACATTCAAACTTTGTTTGACTCCATGCCACGTCGTGTAGCAGCACTTATTGCGGCGCGTGGTGGCCACACAAAATACTGATTCTGATCTCTTGTTCTTGTTTGTTTGCTTTGAACATTTAATCATTTATTTGTACCACTACCACTCAACTGTGTATTAAATTGCATTCAATTATGACGATTCCTTCTTGGTGTTGCAATTTTCACAAACGTGAGTGTATATGCAATGAGATATACACAATACGTTATGAGACAATTTGATGCAGATTTTGTTTACTGAAAGCAATTACTTCGCGATCCAAATTAAAATGTCCTTTAAAAAATGCAGAAATTTTTCACTTGTATTCAACACCAATTCACACTGAAGTTTATCTATTTTGAAATATCAAAGTGCTTTAAATATCTTACTTCTGCTCCAAAACATACATTCCGCCCAATTTAACATATTGTGGTAAAAACTGCGATATATTTATTTGCATTAGAATACCACCCAATGTTTGAAAACAGATAAATGAGAATATTTAATTGGAAGCACAAATAAACAAACTTTAAGAATGATAAACTTAGTTAAATATTTAATGATTAACAGGTAAAACATGTTTGTTTTACGAATTTTCTAGAATTGATTAGGCATTTTTTAAAATTAAGTTATATTAGTTTTGTTTAAATTTTATTTCGCTTTATCAAGTTGTAAATTTTAGAGCATCTTGAATTTTTAGTAACTTGTCAGCATCAATTCACTTCTCTCAGAGAAGACCCCGCCCCAAATCCAAGAACCCGAGGAATTTAGTTGGGAAAATATAGAAATAAATCTATTTTTTAAAGTATATTGTAAACCTATCTTGATTGAAAGACTTTTCAAAGGCGATGTTTAAATGGAATAGAATTTATCCAAAACTTTATTCAATTGTGCTTAAAATATTTCGAAATATAATTCGAAACCAATACCGATTATTTCAGATCCTTTTATTGATGAGTCTTTGTACATTATTTTAGCAGCTTCCTTTATACTTCAAAATACAGGTTAAGAAGACAGCTAAAAGAAATATGGAGATTTTTATTGCTACAGTAGAAATCGTAATACTTTTAGAATCGGATTTCATTTCAGTAATAGATTTCAATTCGATTAGATCTTAACTTTTCAGGGAGAAAATAGGAATAATTTCAATAAAAAAATAATAAACTACCAAAGAAAAGTGTTTAGCTCTTTTTAACTTAGAGATCTTCCTTCCTATACGTATTCATAATCTGTAAGATTCGCATCAATCTCATAATGATTATTTGTAGTCATAGATCTCCTGTAGAAATTCCGAATCTCTAAATAACAAGTGTCACAATTCATTAGCAATATATCGCAATTCACTGTATATTGGTAAACAGCATAAATTTAGTTTATGAGTATTTTTGATAGTAGAAGACTTAAAAGTGTAAACTGATATTCTAATTATTATTTTTAAGCAAAATTACATATGATTAGCTTGCTATTTGACCACAGAAACTTTACTGAAGTTTTTAAACAATTTTGCTTTCAAATGGAGTCGAGGTTCGAGTTTCGAGGAATCTTACAAGCAGATCAAACAATCTTTTTTCATAGAAGTCCTATAAATCATTTATTTTTGTTGATTGCTTAAAATGTCTCGTTTGCGAGACGACAGTTAGTATTTTAATTTAAAATAAGAGTTCTGTCAGAAGTAAGCTAACTTCTTCGTTATTCGAAATAAATATTAAGTTTTTGAAGTGAATTGCGCGAATAACAGAAGGAAGTAAAAACGGATATTGAAGAGACTTTCGAATTCAATTTCCTCCGCAGTTAAAATTTACAAAGCCGGTTCTGCCATCTAGTGGCATCAAATTTCATTAAAATGATCTTAAACCTTAAATTTAAATACACATTTATCAACATGGTTAAACGCTTGATTGAAAGATATTACACAATAATTATTAAATTTAGAATAATTGCTTTTTCCCCTTCACAAAACATTTATTTATTGAGTAATTGAATAATTGAAAGAGGACAGGACAGGCATAAGTCAAAACACCGGTTACTTTACCGTATGGTGACTTGTATTAACAAACTAGAATAGTAATCACAAACTCGCGGCCCCCAAAGCAAATTAATTTATAACACCCGCGAAGACATTTCAATTATATATTTCTTGCAAATACAGTATTTCAAGAGCTTTGAAGCTTTTATATTGTTTTCATTTCTGTCGAAAACGAAAATGAAAAACGTTGTAGAAAATCTATCAAGGATTCTTATTAATTTATAAAGTAATAAAAATCTTATTTAAAGATTTGAAGGTGCAGATTTTATTTTAATTTTATGGATCTTAGTGCTAAGAATAATTTTTTTGATTGGGAGTACATTTATATGTGAACATCATTTTTTTACAGGTCAAAATTAATAAGATCAGATCCCGATTGACGGATGAACATCTAGAATCCGTTATAAAGATAATTGCTAGCAGTTTGTTCCCAAGACTACATACTTTATCAGAACTGAAATACCAGCAAGTGTCAAGCTAAAATAAGAAATAAAGAAACTTGCAGTTATTTATACGCAAACATGCTTTGTTATTACTTCCTCGTACGAAATAAAGGAAGTATTGTAATCACGAAAAATTTCGGCTATCATATTTCAAATAAAATATCCATTTTGACCACTATCAAATGCAATTTAACGATGTTTTTGCGTGACATCTGTACATAAGGAACAGAATAAATGACTCCTTTTTCCCAAACGAATTATAAAATTCATTTAAAATGGATTCAGAGGAGATTTTTTTTTCGTGGCTTCTGTACGAACGTATGCATGTATCTAGCATAACTCAAAAATGAGTAGCCTCAGAACGTTGAAATTTTGTTTATAAGACTGCCATAACATGTAACTGCGCGCCTCCTATTTTGATTGCAATCGGCCTCACCAAAAGTATATAAATGTATATATATAGATATTTACAGTAACTCGGCTCCGTGAGCAGAGTTTTTTTTTTTTTCATTCTTTTGGTAAGTTGTGCATTTCTGTACTTTAAAAAGGAGTGAATTATGTTATTCTTATCTTTCGGTCAAGGTTTTTACGCCTTTAGTTAATCTGCATGCAATAGTTGCAGAATTATCAACAATTTAACAATTGTTTAAGTGCGGCTAAAACTAATTTTTATCATGGCAACCATATTTGTTTACATATGAAACTTAGCAAAATAATGAATTAGACTTTCTGCACCCTCAGTGTCTTTTTGCAGAGTGGAATCAAAGGAAACTTTTACTTTTGTGCACCGAAAAATCTACCTTCTTACCTGCTGGCTGAATTGCTTATTTTTGCGTAGAAACTATAATTTTAATTGTAAAAATTGTTTTTTAACTGTTTGGTATTTTACGTTTTTCAATATATTTCAATTTTTAATGAAGATATTTTGAGATTTTATGTATTTTTGCCTTGCCGCGAAGTGAAGGCTGAATTAGTTGAATGAGAAATATATCTCTAATGAAATTCGAGGAAAGAAGTTTACATGAAATGCAGGATAAAATGTGTATAATTTAATATTCCGTACAAATCAGACTTTTTATACATTCGAGAAAAATTTAACATACAAAACAAAAAAAACTAAGCTGTAATTGTTTACTCTCAAGTTTTTTCTCAATAAATTTTTCTGAAAACTTAAAATTATCCCTAATTTAGTTTTTTTTTAAGTTTATATTAAAGTAAGTCATATTTAATGGTTAATTAAACATTTTGGAATTGTTTGAAAGAAATGTCAGTCTAAGAATTTAAAACATAGCTGTCAGTTTATTAGATTACATTGTCCAGCCAACAAAAATGTCTTACAGGCACCAAACTGTAGATTTCAGATAGTAAATAAATATAAATTTGATTTTTTCCTTTGCGATATTATTGTTTATGTATGTTTTGATAAACATTTAGCAAGTAAAATTTGAAATTTATTTAAAAAATGTTTAATAAAATTTTTCATTTCGTTAAAACAAAAATTTGCCTCTCAGCTGTTTTCATATCGTGTGCTCGGCCAGCATACAGTCCGAGTTTGAGGACACTTCTCTGCAGTTTACATGCTGCATTTACCAAAGGTTTTACATATCAGTACTACTTTTGATCTATGTACACTAATGCAAAGTCAGCATGACAGTACTGTTCGAATATATCTTGCCCTTATTCTGAATGACTTTGTTGAACATGAAATTTATAGTACAGAGGCTGTTCGCACATTTTTTAGACGATTTTGTAAAGCGGTAATAAAAAAATCGTTTGCTGCAAAAGAAGTAATTGCAATTGTACTATGTTTTTAAAAGTCAAAATTATCGTCTTTGGCCTGAAATTTTTTTTTTTTTTTTTCAAAATGGCGAATTTAACAAAGCAGTGGTTCGAAGGCTACATTTACGCTCTTTCCAAGAGAAATATGTATACTCCGTTATCCAAAAATGATGTGTGAGTCATGGTTTTGTGATATCTAAAGCGTCGATAGGTAATATCATCAACAAGAAAGGAAAAAACGTCGAATTGGAGCCTTAAGTGGGACAAAAATTCCAAACATGTATCCAAGGAAAAAACGGACCTCTGCGACTATTGCAAAGGTACGTTGTTTAATGTTAAAAGAAAATCCCCCTAGTCAAACGACAGTTGCAAAATCATAAAAATGTTCGGTGTCCATTGTAAAAAAAATGATAAACGTTGATTTAAATGTTAAGAAAGCGAAAAAACGCCATGTGCATCGTCTTCTTCCAAAGCATATCGCTCAACGCCGGACACGCTGCAGAATTCTATATGAGAAACACTTATCCAAAGAAAAATTGAAAACGATTGTCACAATAGATGAAGCATGGGTGTATTTAAATGACTGTAACAAAAAAAGAACCATTTATTATCATAAAAGGGGAGAAAAATATTTAATGTGTATTTAAATGATTGTAACAAAAAAAGAGCCATTTATTAAAATTTAAGTCCATGGTTCAAAGAATCGAAAGAAAGTTTTTCTATGGGATTCATGATTGTTGCTAGTTTTTCTTATAATGGCAAGTTAAAAATAAAGACAGTGCAAAAAAATGTCAAGATTAACTCCAGAAACTATCAGGAACATATGTTATTGCTAATTTGTCTGAATGAAATACCATCGCTTTACCCACAGTGCCATCAAACTGTGAGACTCCATCAGGACAAAGCTAGCAGTCACACATCAAAATCCACTGTAATTTTCCTAAAAGAAATGGAACAAAAAACTGGTATCAAGGCCATACCCTTCACTGATATCCCTACTAAATCTCCCGATGTGTCACCTATGGATTTTTGTGCTTTAGGACTTTTAAAAACTGCGTTATCCAAACGTTGTCTCAAAACCCTAGCAGGACTCTGGAAAGCTGTTCGGGAGGAATGGGATAGAATACCTCTTCTGACACTTCAAAAGGCATTATTATCCCGGAAATTGCGGTGTCGAAAGATGGTTCGGAATAAGGGATGTCAAAAAGAACATTTGAAACAGAAGAATTTTATGTAATTTAGTTTTGTGAATACAATATACGTCGTCCAAAAAATGTGCGAACAGTCTCTGTATTTATCAAATACCTTTGATTCAGATTGCTCATCAAATATCTTGGATTGAAAATGATTTCAGATGTTTTCAATTGAGAATGTTTTGCAGATACCCCACGTTTATCTTGTACTCGACAATTTTGTTGATCTTATGATGAAATTTCAGAGTGTTTACTGAACACCGTCGGAACTCAAGTTCTTTAGTAGCTGGTCTAACACTGTAATATGTTGTGTTAATGGACACGAGCAGAAGAACTGCTCTAGTGTTTCCCCTTTCGCTAAAAATACAGTTGTCTGAGAAAAAGATATTTCTGTTATAGTAATAGTTAGGGAAGAGACTGTGCCCAGATATGAAATGATTTACGTTCAATTGCCCTATACCTAGCCCTCGTAAAAATGTAAATTCTCAATTTACAGATCTTGAATAAAGAAATATTTTCACCTGTGACGTATTCATGTTTTTATATGTTACATTAAAATAATTTATAGATTTTGAATATAAAGAAAATATTTTTACCTGTAATGTATTCACGTTTGTTATGTGTTACATTAAAACATTTTACAGATAGGTCCCGTAATATTGTAGAAAATATAAAATAGCTCCGTAACCAACCGATCGGTATCATCTTTGCTGCCATTTTAAAGACATTGTAGAGAGATTAGGTTTCTTTTGAAGCAAGAGATGCGAAAAATGAGCAATGCTCCTCGCCGGGACTCAAACCTGGACCTCTCGAATGCGCGCCGAGTGGCCTAACCATTACACCATGAAGCTATGCAGAAAGGAGAGAATTACAAATAAACAAAAAAGAGTAAAATTTCATTATATATTTTCTGGGACAAGCAAATACCTTGGTTATAAAAACTATAAACAAGTATAGCAACGATCTCTGAGACGAGTATGAAAATAAACCAAATTTGCGCAGTTACAATGCTAATAAAGAACTTCAGTAATTCCGAAGGGAAAAAAATCCGACTTCATAATGGAATACTTCTACTTTGGACTATAAATATAAATATGCTAAGCTTAAAAGTTTAAAAAAGAAATGTGTAATAATTCAGGAAATCATGTATTATTAAATATAAGAAAAACTTAAAATACAAGAAAAGCTTTTCCATAACCTTTTTTACTTCCTTCTACGAAGTAAAAAAGTACTGTAATCGCGAAAAATTCTGGGTATCCTATTTCAACGAAAATATCTATTTTGACGGCTATTGAATGCAATTTAACGATGTTTCTGAGTGACATTCGTACGTAAGAACAGAATAAACACAGAATAAAGGACTCTTTTTCCCGAAAAAAATTATAAAACTGATTTAAAAGGGATTCTGAAGAGATTTTTTCGTAGCGTCTGTCCGTGCATACGTACGTATGTATCTTGCATAACTGAAAAACGAGTCGCATCAGAACGTTGAAATTTTGTGTATAGGACTGCCATAACATGCAGATGTGTACCTCCAATTTTGGTTGCAATCGGCCGCACCAAAAGTGTATAAATATATGCATATATATATCCATTCTGTTA
>KK116834.1:39678-64258 GCA_000611955.2 Stegodyphus mimosarum | reverse complement strand
TATATACATATACATATACATAACAGAGTGGATCCACTCTGTTACTCGGCTCGGTGAGCTCAGTTTTTTTATTCTTATATGTTTGTAAATTGTGCTTTTTTGTTCTTTAAAAATGATTGAATTATGTTGTTGTTATCTTCCGGTTAAAGTTTTTTATGCCTTTAGTTAACCTGCATGTTATAATTGCAGGATTAGCAACAATTTAAACGTTGTTTAAGTGCGACTAAGTCTGATTATTTTGGCCATAGCGGCCATATTTGTTTATATTTGAAACTTAGCAGAATAGTGGATTTGTTACGAACCTAGAGAAACTAAGCTTCGCAACAACAAAGATAACGCCTTCCTTTATTATTGCGAATTAAATCATGCTTAATCAATTCTCGAATTTATTCGAGGAAATAAGTGTTTAAGGTTTACTACGCAATTTTTAATATAGATATTTTGAGTTTTTATGTATTTTTGCCTTTTCGCAAAGTGAAAAATGAATTAATTGAATCAGAAATACTGAAATGTCTGTGAAAAAAAGGTTTTTTTTTTAGTCCAAAGGGATTTAGTCCCGAAGGACTATTACTTTCGTTTTGCGATTTTGCGTCGATTCACTTTGAATGCCCGTTTCACTTTTCAAATTGTTGCCACTAAATGTTATCGCTCTGCATTAAATTTTAAAAAATGAAAAATCTGCATAAATGTATGCATGTTTCTCGCATTGTGATAAAACCTAGAGCCATCGAATTTTGAATGACGTAATCCTACTGCGAATATGGGCATCTGGAAGCCCTAATTTTGAATTTGAAATTTGCTTTATTATCGATTTTATGTTTTGTAACATTTCAACGAATTTCAGATTAACAAACTAAATGATTTCAAAGCGAACAATGGCAACACTGTACGGAAAAAAAAACATTTTTATCTCCAGCGCACGAGACTTACGGAAATTCTAAAGATATGTTCATTTTAAAATGATTTTGCGATATTGATTTTGAACTGAATTTTATGGTTTGAGTACGTAGTACATGATATTTAATAAAAAAAGGTAGCACACGAAACTTTAAAAAAAACGCGCCTTTAGACGTAATTTAAAATCTGAAATCTTTCAGATTTTTTTATCTTTTTTTTTATTACTTATTTTTTATTGTTGTTGTTGTTTGTTTGTTTAATTTCTTTTAAACATCGTTTTAGATTTATCATAGTATTTGAACAGAACATGTGACAACGACTAGAAAATTATTCAGATGATATACATAATTTTGTGCATTCTGATTTATAAAAGGAGTGAGAGGTAACGGTGTTAAGTGAACCTGTGCCAGAGCGTCGCTATGGTAAGCAGATATATTGAATTTTAAAGAGTGCATTTATTCTGTTGCGGTTTTTGCGCTATCGACGAAGTAGAGTTAATTCAATCCAATAAGTTTAAATGAAATGCAAAATGTGTATAATTTAATATTCCGTACAAGGAAGCCATGAGGTGTACACATCAGATATTTTTTCTTTTGATATGTAGTATAACCTTGATCTTTTGTTTTTCGCTGAAATGTAGGAATAAACGATGAATGCGGGAAAACGAATTACCTAGAAAAGAATATGCTGTAAATAAAATAGCATTTATTGTTTTCACTACTAATTTATTATATTAAAAATTTCCTTTTTAGCCACAAAAAAATTGTGCACTGTCCTTTACTTTTTGACTGAGTTTTCCCTAAATTGAAAGTACGAATGTTTTGGCTGTGTTGTTTCAGTTTTACGCAGAGGAAAATGCTTTATCATATTAAGCAAAACTGAAACACAGTATCATAAATCTCTACAAAATTCTTCGCTAACTGTTCTTTATTTTTGCCACATCTTCTCCCTCCATATTCCTTGTAATACAAATGTAAATTATTCTGAAATTCCAAAAACGTATTAGCAGGGTTAAACTAATGAAAACTAACAGAAGTAAATGCATTGCAACTTGAGACGAAATAGCATCTCGGAATAATATAAGGACCATGGAAGAGGAGCTCAGCGCCACGTGCAATTTATTATTGCATTATTGCGTAGCCAGATTTTTAGTCTGAAAAGAAAACAAGGTAAATAATTTATAAGAGCTTCGGCACGGTTTGTTTTCAAACAATCCTTGGGAGAATAGCTGCGCCGAGAAGTCATTTACAAACTATAAATATGTTAAAAGGATACTTCGGGAAGCAGTTGATGTGGTAATAACTAAATGGTATTTATGTAGAACAGTGGCTCTCAATCTTTTTATCCCCATACACCCTTTTCACCCCTGCTAGCAGGTCATTCCTCCCTCCTTTATAAAACTAAAAACACACATATATAAATTCATTTCAAACTCATAATGTTTTTATTTGTTTCATAAATTAAGCAAGAGAAAGCATAAAAAATGTTGATAAATACCAAAACTTGAATGAAGCGGTCTTTTATATTTATAAACTGTAGCTAAATACTTAACAGATAAATAAAGAACTGACCACCTGTGACATACCTGAAGGTATGAAATTCCTCTTAGGGGAGAATTCCCTCCCTCCCCCTGTTGAGAATCCTGATACAGAACTTCAATTGTGACTAAAAATAATAAGCAATATATACCTGCGTGACAAAGATTTTTGCGAGTATAATAAATTGAAGCTCTAATGCGCTTAATCTAATTTGATGAAAAATTGTATTTACCGGAAATTAGCTGTGTCTGCTTTCTTCCTCTGCTTCTCGAAAAATATGGCATAATAACCGACTCTTCGTAAAATGTGGATTAACATTTATTATGTGAACAGAAAAATTAAGCGTGAATGTCTGTAACACTACCGAAAGGCATACGATGCTTAATTGTACAAATAATTGTTAGAATTGCTAAGTAAATATAGAAAATAATCTTCGAATTTTCCAAAGTGAACTATGTAATGTAAACAAAATACTTAATAACCTTCTTGTAATTTATATTAAGGATTAAAGTGGTGTAATTCATATAAATTATAAAACTGCAACCGTGCTTGCTCAAATGAAAGAGTTTACTAAAATTTAATTATTTAACGTATTAAATAACTGTTCAAAGACTTCCTGGCTAAATTTCCTCGCTTTATTCCAGCGTTAAGAAAGCTATCCATCCCAAAGGCAAAGCGTGCTTTTACAAAATATATGAGAAATATATGAAGGATTTTCCTTTTCCGCAGGCGAAATTTCCGATAGATTAAACAAATAAACAAGCTTCCAAACAAATGGCATTTTGATGCTTGTGAGAATTTCCAACAATTTACCATACTAGTTTATTAATTATAGTTAATTTTGCTTAACTAATGTATCACATTTTAATAAATGATATATTGAAGACTTCTTCGTTTCTTGCTTGGAGTAATTTGAACTAAAATTTCCTGAGACTATAACACTGGTACTTCATAAAAGCTTTGTAAATGACGAATAAAAGCGTTCGCTTCTTCCCGAAAATCTATTTTGAAGCATTTACGATTATTTCAAACTTTCTCTTAAATGCATTAGAGTTTGTAAAATTTCAGCTTCTGTTTGTAATTTTGCATGGCATCGCCGTCGTCAATCACTTCTCTCTAGGTTGAATGGTCAATTCTCTCAAAAACATTTAAATAAATAATATTTATTCGAAAGTTTGTAATTTAAACCATGCTTATTAAAATATTAGCCACAATAATGATTATTGTAGAATAACTATCTATGAGCATTATGAGAAATTAATGTAGTTGAAATATTTTTCTTTAAAATTAGTTTCTTTTAGAAAGTAAAATAACTTTATCATAAGAGATGCTGGCATTAAATCTGTGCCCTAGATTTTTTTTCTGAAAGTGAATGAGTGTATTACCTTAAATGTTGACGAGAAGTTTTCTATTGGTTGGTTGTAATAATCTCAAACACTTCTGAAAAGTGTAAACAACATTTGTAGAGTTTTCTGCTGCATCTAGAAGCTTTTATTAATTCTGCAGACATTACTAGACTGGAAGCTCGTTATCGCTTAGTCTTAAAAAAATCGCACTCTAAAGAACTTTTTCATTTAAGCGTAAAATGAACAAAATGCACTGCTTGTGCGATACACGAGCCTTCGCTACTTGTAGACTTTAACGTAGCATATTATAACGTTAAATTCAAAAGTAAGTAACATAGACTACAACACAAAATAGACTACTTAAGCTGGCTCAAGATATTTAGCGGGGCATATTTTTAAACGTCGGTTAGAAAGATGCTAAAACTGTACATAAACTTGGCAGAGCTGGCGATACTAAGTAACAGTAAGACGAGGCTGACGAAAGCTGTAATCAAAATATTCAAATCATCAGCTAAAATAATCAAACAATTCATTTGGATTTTGGAGAGGACTATAGAAAAAAGAAAAAAAAGTAAAGTTTCAAATCATAACAACTGGTTAATTAACTTAAAAACATATGCACTAGAGAAATAAAGTTCATCAAAAGAAGCAAATTTATATTTCTAATGTTCTTTCTATATTTCTACTCTTTCTTGTATTTAATTTTCATCCGCTTTTTACGTGTTATTTAATTTTTGTTAATTCTTTAGTACTTACATACTCAGTACACTTTACTTCATTTTAATTTAACAATCTCGAACTCTAACACGAAATCTGTCTCACCATTCATGTTGTCAAATATCTCCAGGTCATTTGAATTTAAGTTTAACTGTAGGATTACAGTCAAGATAAGCATGCATTCATTTCTTCCTTTAAGTAGATCTGGACAGTTTCTAAAACATACATTCGTGTGCAAAATTGAGAGAATTTTAAATTATGTCTATTTTTACGAAACGAATTGAACCAAAGGTACTAATTACGCTGCCAAAGAACTATGCTAATATTATTAAGAACTATGCTAATATTCGAATACGTGTATGTCTGTGAAGCTGTGATTGTGAAGGGCATATAAGTGCGCTAGAGGTTTTCGACGATTCGTACTCCTTGACGACATTCGCTGTGATTCTCTCAAGAGTTGGATAAATTTTATAAGATATCAGGTAAAATGAGAGCCACCGAACATATGGATGATGCAATGAGATGGAGAATTATCGGTAAACTGGAGGCAAGCCAATCCCAAGCGTAGGTGGCTACAGATCTGAATGCCTAGTGTGTCATCTGCAATTTGTTGAAATAGTTTCAGAACATAGATCTGTATCGAGAGGACTTGGACAAGTTCGACCCAGATCCACAACGACGAATGTGGATCATTATTTGGCATATTCTGCGCGACGACACAGAGCTGCTACAGCTTCACAGCTCTAACGTAAGATGTATGCTGCCATTAAAATCCAAAATTCACGATCTACATTTCCCGAAGACTTCGTGAGATAGGATTGTATGCCAGAAGACCAGGTGTTTGCGTTCCGCTCATTGCAGTACACAAGAGAACATGTTTAGCATGGTGCAGACAATATTCACTTTGGACGAGACTTTAGTGGAGCACCGTGCTTTTTACAGATAAGTCAAGATTCAACCTGAACCTTGATTCTCCGCGTACCTGTATCTGGAGAGAGCCTGGAATACAATACCATCCCTTCTTCATCAGAATGAGAATCATTACAGTAGTGGAGGTGTAATGGTTTGGGTAGGTATTATGTAATGCAGCTGCACACCCCTGCGTGTCTTTGACAAAGGCTTCCTGACTGCTATAAGAGAGAGAGGAGGTCTTAGAACCCTATTTTCGACTTTTCAGGAGTAGTTGGTCCTGAATTCTTGTTAATGGATGACAACGCTCTTGCATATAGGACTCAGCTTGTCGACGATTACCTGGAAAGTGAGCATATTCCCCACATGGATTGGCTAGCCAGATCTTTTAATCTTAACCTTATAGAGCATGTCTGGGACTCTCTTGGGAGGGGGAAATTTCATCTCGCTATCATCACCGTGGAGGTTACAGACTCTCCCTCTGTCTGGTACGACATCTCGGAGAAGAGTCAGTAATATATTTCATGTTCTTCTTTACGAGGAGCAAACCAGGAATCTTTTGATAACGAGTTTGGAGGCTTTCTTGTATGGATTAATTATATGGTCTTCTTTAAAAAGTGCATCTTGATCAGCATCACAATACACGCACTAGCCAATGAATTAGAGACCCAGATCATTATTTTATCGGACTACCTTTCGCACAGATAACTGCCCTGATTCGTTTGGGCGTCGAGTGAGTCTTCATGCGTCTGGAGTACGTTTACGCCCAGAGAACACCTGCATTGTCTATGCAGCGTTTTAGATCTTGTAAATTAGATTTAAGAGGAGAGTGCTGTCGGATGCGTCTTTCCATCATATCTCACACATTTTCTATTGGGTTAAGATCCGTGTTATGCGGTGGCCAGGGAAGGTGTTGGAAGTCAAACTGGTGTTCAGCGAACCAATCTGGAACACTTCTGGCACAATATATAGTTGCATTATTGTGCAAAAAGTATCCGTCGCCATCAGAGTAAAAATGCAATATTTCACGATGCACTTGATCTGACAGTATATCTAGGTATCTCATGGCTGTTTGCTTACCTCGAACACCAGGGCACCACTTCCATGCCAGCGGAACATGCCCCATATCTTAATACTCCTACCGAGTAAGGTAAGATAGACTCATGGCTTCATGGGGTTCTCGCCGAATTTGACGTCTTCCGTCAGTTCAATATAAGGTGTAGCGTGATTCATCCTACCACATTACCCGTTTCCAGTCCTCAGATGCCCAGTGTCTTCTTTCCCGACACCACTGCAAAAGAACTTTTGCATGTCGGGCAGAAATGAGTGGTTTTCTCACAGGCACCCGACTATACATTCCTATCCTCTGCAAATCTCTGCGCATGGTTCACGTTGAAATCTGTTGGAAAGAGCCTTGGTTGACAATCTGTATCAGTTGAAGCACAGTATAGTCCCTGTTCTGCCGTACAATTAGTCAAAGACGATGTCGATTACTTTCTTGGAAAACTGCACTTGAACCGCAGTTATGTCTTCTAGAGAAGGACTGTGGGTTCTGATTCCAGTTTTTGAAAACCTTTGATATGGCTGCTTTTGAGAACCTAGTGAGATTTGCTGTCTTCGAAATCAAGGCCTATACAGGCCAAACGGGAGCCAATAATAAGCCCTTTTTCAAATGGTGAAAGATCTGTTGTTTTCCCCATTTTACTTCATTCATCATGAAAAGTACTCTTACACCTTACTTATACTAGCATTCTAACCACGTGTTACCCACATCATAAAAAAAATTGCGTACTTTATCCCTAGAACGCATTCAAATGAAAATTTCAAAGGTTTCTAATTCATTGGTTAGTGTGTGTATCTTTCAAATAACTTCTCTTGGTACTCTTACTTCTGTTATCGGTATCGGATTAAGAAATGTATGTATGCTCGTATGTATGTTTGTATGTGCATAAGTGTGTCTGTATACACATATACACAGGTACGTTTTTCATACATGCATACATTTTTCAATCCAGTCCTTGTTCATCAGATATAATTTTGTATGTAAATTCTTGTCTCTAATTTCTCTGTCGATGAGGATTCCGGTTCAGCTCATCTCCAAACCACACAAAACCACAGTGTGATGATTCTCTTCAACCTTTATCGAATCGGGTGATTCTTCCAAAGGAATAGAATCAGGATGATTCTTTTCAAACTTCATTCAATCGAGATGTCATTAAACTGCGTAGAATCGGGATGATTCTGCGTAGAATTGGGATGATGAAGTTCACTGTATGAGGTTGCATCTCCCTCTGGTTCGAAGCAACTCTTGAATTTTTTAACACTGATTGTTTTTTAATCAGATAAATCATTCGGGTCCCACGTTATGCTGCCAATTTATAACCAAGGAGCCATACATCGGAGAATTGTTAGCTTCTATTGTCTTACGTCATTTACTGTTTTTTACTAAGAATATTTTCAGAACTTTTATCTTTCTGTTGCCAATTACCATTTTAAAAAATCTGTCATGCAGTAACTATGCACTTGTAAGACGTAAAATTACAATGGGGGGGAATGAAATGCAAAGAGATATCATCGCAGTTCTGAAACATAATGCTCGAAAACACATTGATAGAAAATAAAGCGTATTTCATATTTTTGTGTTAATTAATAAATTTTTCTGAAAAAACAAAAAGGAAATTTGAGCATTCAAACATCTGGAAAGTAGTGAAACTACATGCTACGTATAGCAGTTAATAGAATTTGAAACTCGTATTACTAACTATTAAAAGTCATTATTTAATATTAACTTCTCTCTTAGAAATGCATTAGTAAATTTTCACAGAAAAATATAGTGTAAAAAAACATGAGAAAGAAGATACGTAAGTTTAAAATTCTATAAACTTGCTATACGTATACTAAATTTTCTAATTTGCAGATTTTGAATGCTTAAGTTTACTTCTTGCTTTTTCAGTAAAATTTATTGCTTCGTACAAAAATATGAAATATAGCGGTAAAAATATTATCTAATTCTCCTTGTGTTCACAATCATTAAGCGAAAGTTCACGTGAAATATATGTCTGATGTTATCAGCATGGGACGAGTTATAGATGCTTTACTGCTTACTACATATGTTTTAAAAGTCCGAAGTTTTTACACCGCTTTATCCCCGTTTTAGAATTAAGTGTGCTCTTTTCCTTCTCTTCCATTACGTTTTGTACATCGTGACGACGTCCTCCTCTTGCATTGCTTTCTCCGCAACGTTTTTGTTCACAAAAGTGTCTGCTGTGATGTTTGCCTCTGTAACTGAATGGCTTGAAAATATGGACATCAGGGTCAATGTGGAGTATAACTCTTGTCCAACAATCACGAAAGACAGCGTTATATCTGTGGATCGGTGCCACGCAATCAAAAAAGTGGCATCACTTTGGATATTAGAATTGTATAAGACCGTCACATCGTTCATGGTGATAAGAAAGTAATGTTCAGAAAAGTGTGTGTAAAATAGTGCGCAAATGATCGTCATTTGAAATGAAACAGAGACTTAACAATGCTTAGCAAGAAATTCTACATCAATATGCGACTGATGAAATTCTTTATTTAATCATCGCTTGATATGAGAGGTAGGTATACTACTAAACATAACTCCAGTCAGTGGTGCGTGATTGACTTACATCCGCCAGAAGAAATTATTTCCTCCTGTTAATTACGTTATTTTCAAGTGCTAATTTAAGAGCATTCAACTAGGTAAGAACTTATGTTTAACTATAGAAATGTTATTCTTTTAGGATTTTTAACTGATACAGTTCAAATAAAAAAACCAATATATTTCAATCTAGATTTTAAAATAAGCAAGCCAACAACTGTAAAACTATTTCAGTACATCCAAACTATTTCATTACGTCCAAACTATTTCATTACGTTTATCATGATCCATTATATTATCATTAAAAATATGGTTATTTCTAAGTTTCATTTACGCAGCTCTTTCTGGACAATATAACATAGAAGAAATAAGAAGGAACTGGACAAGTCTATCTAAAAAGAGCTAAACGCTAGAAAAATAAAAGATATGCTTTATTTTTTCAGGGAAATAACAGATAAAAGATACCGGGATTCTTCTTTCTTGGAAAGAAAAAAATCTCATAAATCAACTATTCTAAAGCAATGCCCTTTTTTAATTCCGTCAGATTTCGCTTTTTGTTTAAAGCTTTCTCTCTTGTCAGATCAGAATTCTAATAATAAAACAAATCTTAAATGCTGGGAAACTCCTGAGTGTTTTCTAGAGATTTCTGGTTTGTGAAAAATATATGAATGGAAATCAAATTTGGAAAGTTATTTGATACATTTGGGAAATCTTTGTAGTGGATATATGCTTAAAAATGCATATAATAAAATTAAAATAAGTTGGGATTGTGCTCGAAAGAAAACTGAAATTCAAACGTTTAGCAAACAAAATAAAAACCATTGCTAAACTTGCAGTCTTATTAAAGACTTGGAACATATTTTATAACCTATGATACAGTTGCGAAACGGCCTTATTCTTTTAATGGATATTAAATAATTTTATGTGTCATTTTACAGAAAAAATATGACGCAAAATTAGTCACAATTACAACGATTAATACTGTTTCATTTGATGATTATTCTGTCCAGAACGCATGCTAGTAGACCTTGGATAACAACTCAATATACCAAGGAATTCCTTCCTTTTGTGTATTAATAAATCTATTTTTGAAAGGTTATGATTTATTATTAAAGGCCTGGTTAGCAAAATCAGAAAACTACATTTTGATATTTATTAGCGTTTAATAAAAATCAAAACATGAAGGTATCAGCTTATATTTCGATCGACTGCTTTATAATCATTACTATAAATGCTACATAGTGTATTAAATTTTAATTATGTAGCTTAATATAATCTCATATCTGTTAAACATTCTTCTTTTAATGCTCATTCGACATAAAAATCATTGTTTGTACACAATCTGCTACAATAGAGGAGCATATTCTCAAGCAAAATATTATTAGAGATATGTCATAAACGGTGGCAAGCATTATACATATCAATTAAACCTGGCCAATTTAGTTGAATGTAGAAAGAATGTAAATCTAATTATCAGCCGAAGAAAAATACAAATGCTTATAAAACTGTGATCAGAGGAAAATATCATAAATTATGTTCTTTTTTCAGAAAATAGAAATCATTCGTTAAAGATTCTTTTTATGTTTTTCAACATAAAAAGGTTGTTTAAATTTTGCATCTTGTTTTAAACTCGCAAATTACTTTGGAAAAATTCGCTTTTTATGTCTAAACACTTGAGATTCTGAATCTTCTTTAAAGCTAGAACAACTAATCTTATTAATTAAACAAATAGATAAATGACTTATAAGTTCTAAGTTTAATTTATTGCTTAAATAGGTAAGTAATAATTTCGACGTTGAATATGGTAATTATTCAATTGCCAGATTCAACTTCAGAATTATTTAAATAATGAATAACTAAGCAACAGCTTTGAAGTTGAATCTATAGCGAATTACTACAATTTTGCAACTAATAAATAAGAACATAATAGTTTGTGATTTATCTAAATATGACGAGATTAGCGGAAGAATTAAGCAAGTTAAGCAGTTCTTTTCCAACTTTCTTTTCCTTACTACCAAGATTTAGCAGAAAATCTAGCACAGCGAATCGAAATTTTTTAGCAGCTTGATCAAACAAAGGAGAGAGATTTCTCCTCCTTTGTCAAAACAAAATCTCTAAAATAATTTAATTTTCTAGTGAGTCAAGAAATAATTTAATTTTCTAACGGAAATCGAAGCAAATTGTAACAAGCAAACTGTTTGTGCGTGAAGAACAAAAGAATAGAAATACAGGCAAAAGTTTTTTAACAGAATGAGAAGCAGGTAAATAAAAAAAACAATTTCTATCCATATATTATAAAATGCAGCTACAAAACGTATTATTCATGAATTTTCTTTTAATTATTGAGGCTTTCCTAAACTCGTCTCTGCCTATTTAAAAGGCAAATGTTGCTTCTTCTTTGAATTTCACTTTACAGCATCCAGTGATCAACTCCTAAGTATTCAATTTTGATCCTCTGAAATCAAAGCCAGACAAAAAATCTAATGGTGGAATTTCCACAAGATGTCTACCGTTTTGGGTATTGTTTTTGTTAATGTTATGAACATTGTTTAAGACATTCAAGAAAAAATAAATTTAAATTGAGAATCAAAATGGATTTAGTTTTAATCTGCATTTCAAAAACTTCAAGTTTTTCTATCTCAAATTCAAATTGTTTATTGAGTATATTTTATCTATTGATTAAAAATTTATTTGCTCTTTTCAAAGGCAGTACTATATAATAAGGCATTTGTTTTTAGATATTACACATATATGCCAAATATTATATATATATATATATAGGCTTAAATGTCATTTGTGTTTAGTTTTACTTTTGGAATCAAACGCGTGATTTCTGTTCAATTCTCCATTGTAGGTACTTCC
The DNA here is from genome assembly GCA_000611955.2 of Stegodyphus mimosarum. NCBI lineage: Eukaryota > Metazoa > Arthropoda > Arachnida > Araneae > Eresidae > Stegodyphus > Stegodyphus mimosarum. The sequence continues at coordinate 52,364 of KK116834.1, read as the reverse complement.
TCCTGAAACTCAGAATTCTTGTGATTCCCAAAACAAGAAATCGGTTTAACTATCAGGAGTTTTACTGCACATATAAATCACGTAACCATGCTGTACTTTTGTTCTTTATAAGCCCACGAGATACTACATGTAGCAACATTATATTAGAAATCTATTAATTGGAACTGAAAAGTATCGGTTAAATTTATTTTCCCTTGCTTGCAGGGAATTTATTTCTCGGTGTTATACTAGTGGACAATTGCAAAGTAGAGATAACAGTAGCAGCGATAACAACTACAAAATGAAAGGCAGGAAAATGTGGAAATTAGCGTAAGTGCGGGACACAATAAGATGTGTTGTGCGTATGCAAATTTTGCATTGCCGAAGTTGTTCGTCATGTAATGGCGCTGATAACAGATATAAAGGATTTGATGCTCATTGACCGTTCTTGTTCAACAGCTAAATTTAACGGGAAAGAATCAACTGATGAACTACCACCCCATGACATGGTTTTCGGTATGTCTTACCGACATCCTTTAGATGATTTTACTCGTGGCTGTACTACAGGTAAGGTTGAAAAAGAACGAAAAATTATAGATATTCCTAGGGGATTGGACGTCAGCCACCTGTTGTTTCAAGGCTTTGTAAATCATTTTAAACAAATAGAATGTGTACCACATGTCATGGGGTGGTAGTGTTTGCGGTACGATGCTTCCATAAGATCGATATATAATGCTGACGGCAAAACGGAAACGGCGCAGCACAGCTACTGAGGTAGCAAATCAGTTACTTGCTGTTACTGGCAAGCGAATCTCACGAAAAACTGTAGCGAGATTATTTTCATCAAAGAGTATTGTACGCCCGCCTTCCTGTTGTGTGCATTCCATTGTCTAGACGCAACCGTTCCGCTCGTTTGCAGTGGTGTCGTCAACATCGCAATTGGAGGGAACACTCCTGGACTTGTGTACTATTCTCATACGAGAGTAGGCTCAGTCTGTCATCGGACTGTACACTCTAGTTGATCTGGGGTGATAGTGGTACTGCATTATCGGCAAACATACAGGAAAGGGACCGATATCCTACATGTAATGTCATGGTATATGCAGGCGGATGATCAACGGCCGTATTTCGCTCTGTGCGCTTTGCCTGGGACTTTGCCTGCCCGGTGATACATTAATGACCTTTTTGGTGCCTCATGTTCGCATGTTCTGTCATACTGTTGGTGATATATTTGTTTTCATGAAAAACAACGCAACATGTCGTCTAATAGTCGCTGTCCAGCGAGAATATTCAATGCCTCATCTTTCCAGCACATTCTCCAGATCTGAGTCCCATTGAAAATGTTTGGGATGTTAATTTTGAACTCAAACAACAAACGATCTTTATGTCTGGGATGCTCTGGGGATGAGACTTGCTGGTCGACAATGCCCTCCAGAAAACAAGGGCACCCTCAACCGTACCAGAGGAATAGGATAAATTATCTCAACAGCTGCTGCATAATGTTGTGCAAAGCATAACAGTACACGATTTTGCATCGCCCTCCATGGTGGCCATAACCCGTATTGACATTTTCAGCCAGAATACCTGCGGACAGTAATTTCATTTTTGTCCCTTGAACAGTTTTCAAAGCCTTCTGAATTTCAGAGTAAATAATCTTTATTATTATGTCCTAGTATTCCTGCATTATTTTATTTTACTTGGCATCCAACCACACTTACCTTTCTATGCGCTATGTAGCCGTTTGTCATGCGTCCTTAGCAAGTGTCCACCAGTGCAATCTAAAAATTCTTCTATTTCAACATGCGGTAGAAGCATCTAGTAAGATGTATGGTGTCTGCAATGTTTGCCTTTTCTACGACTGCATATTTGGATACCACAAAGACGGCTATGAGGTTTCTGGCTTCAAAATCATACCTTTGAAGCGTTTTCAAACTGATTTCACACACTATCCTTGCTACCTCTGTCTAGAAGACAAAAGGAGCAAATAAAGGCACTAAAGCACCAATACACAAAAACGCACTACCAATAAAGAGCCTGGCAGCCATATTAATTCATTTGCAGAAATTTTCAAGAGGAAGCCCTTACTTTAAAAATCTTGATGCATTCTTAGCAGAAGTTGCCGATGCCACAACTACAAATTTATTAGTTTCATATAAAGAGATGTTAGGTTTTTCGTAGCAGGAGTCGAGAAATCAGCTATGTGCTCGCCGTAATTCGAACTATGAATACTTAATAAATATCCACTAAATTGACGTGTTACCACTTGCATCACAAGAACATACATGGGAAATGATATATTTCCTCAAAAAATAAACAGTTTGTAATCGCTCAAGGTTCAGAGTCATCTGATTTATATCACCTCCAGAATTTCTTCTTTATACTGCATGCAAAAATCAAAGCAATTGTCAATCGGATTAGAGATAAAAGAGATAGAGTAGTCTAAAGAAATTGCCCGCGAAACTCTGTACTGCAAAAAAGTAGGTTTCAACAACTTTACTACCGTGATTAAAGGATTTTGGGGAAATCACAAGAGAAAACCCCATACCCAACTTATTGAAAAATTAGTCAAAATTCTACTTTGAAACTGGCTGCTCAGTGTCTTTAAATCAAAATCCCTATGCTTGACATTCCGCTTGATAAAACTGATATAGACACCATATGACTTCTTTGTACGGCCTATTAAATATACGCATTTTTTGCTAAACTTCATTTAAGGGGAGTGGGAATCCTCTATATCGACAATGTTAAATTGGCCATTTCCTATTTACCTTTTCTCAAAATCTACTATACATACACGTCTGAAATTTTTCTGTAATTAAAGTACATCTATCTGATTATACTGAAATGAGCATTTGAAACATTTTGAGTTTTAGAGTAATTTACAGAATATTGTAATACGCCTAGTAAAATTTAGCACTTTTCTCACAAAAAACAATTTATTTTTTTCTTAGTTTATCACGAAAAGCTCATTTCAGTAAATATTAGGAAACATAATAAATAAGTCATAAAAAATTTACACACCTGTGAGCAGTAACAAAATTTCTATACGCTGTCATATGTGCTCAAAACTTTATACAGAGCTTGTTTGTGATGAAATAGGTAAAACGAAATAAATTAGTGATAAAAGCAAACCCCCAGCGAATATCCAGAACACACTCGCAAATGAACAGTGTTCAAAGGAAGTAGTCCTCATGACATGAGAGATACTAATTAAGGGTAATAAGAAAATTAAGAAGGTTAAAGCTTTATTGGACAGTGGATCTCAAAGGAGTTATATTTTAAAGAGCAAAGCGAAAGAACTTGGTTTTAAGCCTCTCGCTACAGCAACTATTACCCACACGGTATTTGGAAGATAAGCCTATTTGGAAGTGCAAAAATATAAGCTAAACCTCATAGTAAATATAAAATAAAATTACGTGCACCAGGCAATGGTAAAAAATCAGTTTTCACAACCGAATTCTTTGACCAAGGAAAGGAATGTGAGAAAATACTACGCAATCCAAAGGAATCTGTTCTAGAAGAGCTTAAGAAACATGGATTATGGATATCAGATATTGGCACTACGTGTTCAGAAATACAAATTTTAATTATCAAAGACGTTTATGGCCAACTCCTAACGGGGCGAATCAAGGAGCTGAACAATCGTCTAACAGCTATTCTGACAAAACTTGGATGGCCAATTTGCGGTGAGTTAGGGAATCCATCCCAAGTTTACGTCAATAGTGGCACAGCTACGTTAATGACTAATTTATCTGTGAAAGATCTTAACGTTCCAGATTTATGGCGGCTAGAAACAATAGGAATTAATGATCCCGCTGAAATGTTGTCTAAGAAGGAAGAAGAAGAGCTAGCTCATGACTAGAACTTACGAGAAGTGAAGACGGGCGTTACCGTATTGGTCTTCCATGGACTTGTACTAACCTACACATTCTCTCAAATAGAAATGAAGCAGAAAGAAGGTTGTTTGGCACTACTAGAAGACTGAAGAAGTTAAATAAGTTTGAAGATTATGGCCTAGTCTTTAAAGAATGACAGAAAGAGAATGTCATTAGAGAAAGCCTCAAAAGAGGAATTAGAAGAAGTAGTAGGCCACTACTTGTGTCACCATTCAGTTATTAAGCCAGAGAGTGCCACTACGTCAATCAGATCAGTTTTTGACTCCTCGTGTAAAGTTGGAAGTGCACTATATCTAAATGGCTGTCTCTTCAAAGGACCAAACTTGACAGAAGAAATTCCGGCTATTATTGAGATTTCGTGAAAGGGCTATTGCTGTTGTAACCGACATTAGAAGAACCGTCCTTCAAACTGAAGGAAGAAGATCGCCGATTTTTGAGATATTTATGGTGGGAGAATGCAGTTGAAATTAAAGTCTATCATTATAACAGAGTGTTATTTGGAGCTACTTGTAGCCCTTGTTTATTCAGCGCGGTTATAAGATATCATTTGAACAAGTATGAAGAAAAACTCAAAGCAGTTACCGACAAACTCCTTAAGTCCTTCTAAATTGACAATTGCGCAACCTCCGTAGATAGTGCATCCGAATTCGAAAAAATTTATCTCATAGTCAACTGAAATTATGGCTGAAGTTAAGATGGATTTGAGATTATGGCAATTCGGTCCTGTAGAAAAAAATTTAAAAGTTGTCATTTGAGAACAGAAGTTTGTTTAAAAGAGATCTTACAACTCCAGTTTTAGTTTTGGGGGTTAAATGGGATAGAAAGGAGGATTGTTTAATGGTCTGCAATAAATTTGACACTGAAATAGAAAATCCTACTAAACGAAACATTTTGAGTGTAACACAATATATTTTCAATCCCACTGTTTTCTCGTCCCAGCCTTGTTGTCAGCCAAGCTAATGATTCAGGAGGCCTGGTCAGCTAAGTCCGAATGGGATTCTCCTCTACCAGAGAAGATTCAAAAGGAAGTTTAGAAATGGTACAGTGAACTGAAACAATTATCTACTTAAGACCATCAGAGTAACCTGGAAACGCAGGTGGTCGTTTTAGAGATGGTTTCTACTATATATGCTCATTTATTTAATTTCTTAAAAGCTTTTGTCGGAAACATTAACAGTAATCATATACACCACACACAGCGAGGTCTCTCTAAGGCGGCCAGCCACACATAAAATGGATCTTTGCAAGTGGTCGCCTTAGAGAGGTGATGCTCAATACCAGTATATACTTATGTTCTCAGATATATGTTTATCTTTTATATGTGGTCGTCTTAGGGAGGTTGTCTCTACGAAATGAATCTCTCAAAGGCGACCAGCCACACTTCCGGAATTTTCTTTGCGGGTGGTCGTCCTACAGAAGGAATGTTTCAATACTAAAATACACTTAAGTTTTCAGAAATACTGATCTCGTTCAGAGGCGGTCATCTTAGGGAGGTGATTTCGCTACGAGTTGGTTCACACACATTATATATGCATATATCAATATTATTATTATATGCATATATCAATATTTCTGATATTACAAATAAACACCGGTATCAACCATCATCTCTTTAACACGACCGCGTTCAAACTACACAGTCCAGTCACATTAATGTGACCACCACGTACTTTCCATGTCAGAGTTAAATAACCAATCACAGAAGGCAGGTGGCAGCACAGTGCAGTTGAGCGTATATAAAGGGTGTGTGAGGGCTTCGGAAAACATTTCAATCGTTGGCGTAATGCAGAAACGAAGCGATTTATCCGACTTCCAAAAGGGCATGATCATTGGCTTTTCGGGCCAAGGGTGGAAGCATTTCCGAAACGGCTGAGTTTGTGAACTGTTCGCGTGCCGCCGTGGTAAAAGTGTACCGTGCATGGCAAAATGGGACTGTCCAAAATCAGCGACGTGGCAAATGTGGTGCACCACGGGCCATAGATGACAGAGGCGAACGACGGTTGCGGAGATGCGTTCGGGCAGATAGACGGGCTACCGTTGAGCAACTGACCACCAAAATGAACCAAGGGGCTACCAAAAGTGTCTCCCAAAGTACTATTCAGCGAACATTGCTGCGTCTGGGCCTCCGAAGCAGACGCCTGGTTCGTGCACCTATGCTGACTGCTGTTCATCGACGGCGAAGGCTAGAATTTGCACGCCAGTACAGCAGCTGGACGTCCACTGAGTGGCGACAGGTTGCGTTTTCGGATGAATCGCGTTTTATGCTCCATCGGACAGATGGACGTTGGCGTATAAGGCGTGAAACCTCTGAAAGGAACCACCCTGCAACCATTGCCGGAACGGTCCAAGCTGGAGGCGGGAGCATTATGGTCTGGGGAATGTTTTCCTGGCATTCTCTAGGTTCACTGATCATTGTGGAAGGCACAATGGATCAATACAAGTACGCATCTGTCCTTGCGGACCATGATCACCCCTACATGCGCATTGTTTTTCCTCAGGATGATGGCATCTTCCAGCAGGACAATGCGAGGTGCCATACAGCTGCCAGTGTACGTGCGTGGTTCGAAGAGCACCAGGATGAGTTTACCGTCCTCCCCTGGCCAGCAAACTCACCTGACTTAAACCCAATCGAGCATCTGTGGGACCATCTCGATCGAGTTGTTCGCGCCATGGATCCTCAACCGCGTAATCTAGCGCAGCTGGCTACGACATTAGAGTCGGCATGGCTCAACATCCAAGAGAACACCTTCAGGGACCTATGTGACTCTCTTCCTGCACGTCTCGCAGCAGTCCGCTCTGCGAAAGGTGGTTATTCTGGCTTTTGACAGATGGTCACATTAATGTGACTGGACTGTGTATTTTTCTCCTTGTTAACGCTGACGTGAAAAAAAGAAATTCCCCTCCTTCCCCCGCTTTCAGAAGAAGCAATACGGCAATTTGGCGCCGTTGTTGTTAATGTTATGGGATGTTTGTGATATCGTCTTGGTGGATAGTAGGCTGTAGTAATGCAATAAATAATTTACAATATTACAATTTTTACTATGTTTTACTGTTTAGATGTTTGTAATGAAAAATAAAATACCAACATTGACTGTGAATATGAAAGGAAATACTAGTAAAGCCATGTACGTGTAATCGTGTCTAATGCATTCAGCGAACTTTTTTTGAGAATGAAGTAGTTTTGAAATGGATTTTCTGTGCTTGAAATTCATTTTCCATCTTTACTTTTATCCTAAAAAGCAATGTGCTTAAAGACTGAAAAGTTATAACTTCAGACTTGATGATTTGGCTCAGTGTGTTTACATCAGATGCACATTGCATTCTACTAAAACTGTACTTTTCAAAATTCGTTTTTTGATTATAATTTAGAAATACTTTTTAAAACTTGCTCATGTAGATCTTTATCATTTAAATATTATGTACTAATAAATTTGAGCATACCTTACTTAAAAAATATCTTGCATGGTTCAATTTTGAATTTTTGGATTAATGTGATGTGGTTGAGCAGAAGGAATATTTTTTTATGTCTTAAAAATGTACTCATTATATTTCGCAAACAAAAAAGGTAGTTTTTCTAAATAAAGTAAACACACACTAAAACACTTCAATAAGTAATGTGTGCATTACTTATTGAATGAGGTAGGCAAGACATACAAGCCAAGGAATCTTTTTTTGCATTACTAAAATTGTGTGAAAATTTAGATGATCATAGTAGCTTACATTGCTTTTTTTTCTTTTTGTTCTATATTTCTGTACAAGTATGAGACTAGAACCACATTGTTACATTAAATATTTTGTGTTATTTTGTTGAAACACATACAATCAAACATTTTTATGCATATTTTAATTTTCATCATTATTAATTTCATGAACAAAATTTCAATTTTTTTTCATAAATTGCTTTTGAAATAGAGTTGTGAATAATTAATAGAGTTTATGTAATATTAAATGTGCTAGTCTTGGAAATACACTCATGGACAAAAACATTAGCGCACCAAGAAATAATTGCGGGATCGTAACGAAACTTGCAATGAAGGTACATGTCGGGGAGATATGCAAATGATTAGAAATGCAGCGTGATTGCGCATTACGTATAGCCGGTAGAGGGCGTTGAACGTCGTACTCTGTGGAGTATAAAACAGGTAACCAAAGCTTGTTTGAGTATGCTGAATCATTTACAAAGGAAGAGCTGAGGTAGACATGCCATTACTGTCATGTTTAATGAGTTATTAATACTACTATATTCTGATGTTTTCTTCATCTGTTCTTATTCTTATAGCTTAGAGTTCGCATAAAGAATTAAAGTTCCTTTTTTTTTTGGTGTGTTCTGCTTATTAACGCAAACCGTCTTAACATGTAACAAAATGTAGAATTGATTAACATCAGATTCTCAAAATTCTTCTGCCTCATTAATACTCTCGTAGTTCTTAGATGCTAAGATTTACGATGGCTTAGTTATATTGCGCAGAATGTTTCGGACGAAGTACCGTCAGCGGAAAATATACCATCATACCATATACGGTATCTCAGGTACCTAGTTCATTCCTAATACAGCAGAACAGTGGTCATTATGTGCCTTGCAAGTCACGAGTGTTTAATAACAAAGTCAAGTCGGTGTAACAACATGAATGGCATCCAGTTTAAAGGTAAACCATTTCATAACGGAAATTCTGCACATAATCCTTCAAGTATATGGATATGTCGTTGTGTTTAAATGGTGGTAACACGTATTGCTGCAGGCAGGTAATCTGATGAAGATGGCGTACATGGAAAACATTCTGTATCGATCAGAATTAGGCAAAAAAAGTGTAACATTCTCAAAAGAACATCCTGAAACCAATAAAAATATTTCTTAAAGAACACGAATTAGCTCCTTCTCCATGATAACTATCCTGAGCATCCTTCTCTTTTTATACAATTTAAGCTTGTAATACATGGAACGACAGTCTTGCCCATCTTCATATTTCACTTTACGAGAGCTAGTTCGATTCTGTCTATGAAGCAGCAACTATATGGAAGAAATTTCACGTTGTCAGAGGTTATTATTGCCAACGGAGGCCACGTCGTTCTTTTTAACACATTAAAACCAGGAATCTTTCTTTCAGTTGAATCGACGCTAGCAATACTGCATTGCAGTACAAAGATTTTACTTCAGATAACCATAATGGCAATAAAGTTCCAGATATGTATTTAGAAAACACACAGCTTTAGAACTTATTCTCTGTTTTAGCATACTTTTCTATTCATTGTGAAAAGGTCTGAAATCTTGTAACTGGTATTTATATTTTTAGGAATTTTATTGGACAGTTAAGTGGCTGAATGGGTGCTTTCTTATACATAATATGAATACGGGTCATTTACTTTTGGAAGACATCCACGAAAGCATTCCTCACCGTTGGCAAGTAGCAGGTTTGCATTTCAATAATCTAATAAATCCGAAATTATTCTATCCAATTGCTAAAACGATTTTACTTAGGCATCATCATTTTGAAATTTTGTATTTAATTTTTCGTTTCTTGTACTGATAACTATTATCATCAGTAACACAATAATATCATCATCATAAACACTTTTTTATTTCTTAGCTTGTTCTGAATCTGCTTGTTAGAGGATTGTTTTCCAATTTAAAGTGTAAATGACTGTACGCATTGTTTTGAAATACGTTTTAAGCATACAGAACCCTAAATTGTTCCGTAGGTGATTCTGTTGCCAATATTGCAAATAGATTAGTCCCAAATAGCGTCAATAATTTGGAGGCTTATATGTGTGTTTTTTAACTCCAATTCGAATATCACTTTTAATTGCTTAAAGATACAAAAGAAGAATTTCATTTGGCAACCGAAATTTCTTTTATTACCTTCATTATATGACTGAAAGCATTAAACATAATTAAACACGAAATATGAAGAGAAATTAAGGGAATGTGTTCGTTTAAAACGTTTAGATCCTGCATCTTTCATAGTTTCAAAATCCCGTTAAGAAGAGCAAGATGATAATCCTTTTATGAAACATGCACTATACACTCTTCTTTAAAGTGTCTTACACACATAAAAATCTAATCGTAAATGTTCAATGCTGTTTTGAAAGCTACCGTTTTATGTTTCATTTCTAAATCATACCTTATAGAGAGAGATCAGATTTAGTACATACTAGTAAAAAAATGCTAACATAAATTCCGTCTTCATTGCCATTACTATCAAGGATAGGTTTCGTCCAACTTGTTTCTTGTGTAAAAAAGAGATCTAGAAACACATAAAAGGATTGGGAGGAACTAAAGCAGTGTACTCAAAAGTACTTTAAGCTTTATTGAAAATGGAACGAAACCGTAAAGTTCATAGAAAAATATCAGTTTGTGTTTTATGGATTGTCAAAGTATTACTAAAAAACTATCTCAAGTACTTTATAGAATGAAGTAAGGAAGATACTTTGTTTTAACAAAATATTGACATAAAATAAATACGTAAAAGGTCTGAAATAGCTATTGAACTCTTTTTTGTATCAAATTGAAAATATATAGCAACTATAATCAGTCAGATTTCAAAAATAAAAATATTTTATCTAACGGTTATCTTGTAACTCATATTTATCTTTTTCTATGATTTAAAACTTATTGCTACTAATCTTTCATGTATTCTCAGGGAAGTTTATTTCAAAATTAGGAGCTTCTTTTTCATTTTTTATATCAGCTTATTGATCCTCATTAAACGCTCTGTTTTTCAACAAAGCGTTTAAGCTGGACTAAGACTTGAAATGTCATTAACTTGGCAATGTTTCTTAATCCATTGTATCTTAATGTATTGATATGCCTTCCAAATATAATGCATAGGCAATTGCAGAATTTTTGTATCTTAAATAATATGAAAATTTGATAGTAAATTTAAATCACTAAATTCGACTGTCATTTATATCTGTTTATTTTATACATATGCATTTATACCCGCACTATTTTATTCCTCTAAGGCATTCAAATAAGATATTTTTTATCTAAGTTATTCAAAACAGCATGGCTGTGGAATTAATATGCTATCTTAATTCAAATGAATAAAATTTAGTACATTTAGAAATATTATCAGATTAGAAGAAAAAATTAGTATGAGGTATAAAGCAACAATAAAAGTTGTTTCTGCGTTCATGCCATACTTTCCAGAAAGATGATTTAAACTTCTTTCGCAAATTTTGATTTTTTGCTCTTAAAGGAGATACTTTTAATTGATCGCGTTTCTAATTAAATCGAATGCGTGAGAAATTATTCGTAGAGAAATTAATTTTTTACCATAATCTAGTTAATAATATTTACTTAAGAACTACAGATTTCCTTTAGTTTAAACAGGTATTCGGAAAATGTAGGTGTAGGTTTTATTTCCTTATTTATTAATCCTAGGCATGTTCTTGCAGCGTTTCTCAAAATACGAAAGGCGGACACTTTTATTTTTGTAGTAATAATATATTTTATTTTTGTAGTATAGTTACTTTTTGTAAACATAAATTATGTTATGTGATTACCTCGAAAGAGATAAATTAATTACCATGTATGAAGGAAAAAATTAAAACAGGATTCCCAACCCTTTTCTTGCATCAACCAATTTTAAAGAACGGTTTCTTCATTTACCTCCTTATATTTTCCTCTATAATACTATTACGAAATATCCAACTGAGGAAAGATAGCTTCCCCGCAAAGCGGGTTTAGAGTTGCCAGAAAATGGCAAGGAAAGGCAGGGTTGTCATATTTGGCGCGAAACCGTTCATTTGACGTCCAATTGGCGATATGCCATAGATGGATGGAGAACATTGTAGTACTTATTCTTACCGGTTTGGCCCAGAATGTTTTCGAAGGCAGGCCAAAAGCTATATAAACCCTACCTGTATGAGGAGTAAAAGTCTAATGTCCAGTGTTTCGTCAGTGTATTGCGAGTCTAGTGTCGAATTGGTCGTCGAGTGTATCGCGAGTTGGTGCATCGAGAGGGTGCATCGTTGAGGCTATCGAGTGCATGGCAAGTTGTAGAGCGTGGAGAGTTTCGATATATATTCGATACCAGATAATATATTTTCGATATGATTTGTAAGGATTGTATTTAATTTGCACGCAAGTTTTCCCTATAAAATTAAAGTTCAATTATATTTTTAAGACTGAATTTTATCGGCCAGTTATTACTTGATGCTGGGAACAAGATGATACCCTTGTTAATAAAACCCATTTAGATACTTTGAGCTAAGTAGTGACTGTATTTTGAACTTGTATTCTCAGACAAAACCAATGAGTCGCATAGGTAGCTGAAATCGAGAAAATATTCAATGCCGCATATAATAAATTTTAAAAAAAGGAAATTTTTTGTCAGCTAATTATAGAATTTTGTCTTAAATTATAATTTAATTTAGTTTTACTCTGAAGGTCCAAAATCCTCATGAAGCTTCTTGATGGATAATAAAATGAAACAGCATCTTGTATTAAACTGTTTCATCTTTCTTGAATAGGATCAATCATTATTACTTATAACTGCTAACGTCTTATCAATAATAAGCGCAGATGAATGCACAATATCCCATTTATTCACTTACATTTCGAATGTGATAAAAATACTTGGGTCTTCTGTTCGTTCACTGATGAACAAATTTTTCTCAGCACTACTTCTGTCACAGTGAAACAAATTCTGATGTTATTGTAACACCAGCTATACTCTGCTTAACAAATATTTTGGATCCACCAATTGTGTAGAAAATCAATGTACATTTTTCTATGTAGATTGATTTTCTACACAATTGCTTTTTCTACACAATTTAAGTTACTTCTTCATCTGACTACTAACGGTACAT
>KK116834.1:22015-39609 GCA_000611955.2 Stegodyphus mimosarum | reverse complement strand
CCTGAGTTTGAAATTTCATGCTTAATGTTACCTGAAGCTATGTAATTTCATTTATTCTTCTAAAATTACGTAATTTTAAGCTTATTCTTCTAAAGCTATATAATCTTCAACTTAGTAAAGAACTTTTCAAATGAACGATATCTTTCAATCAGAAATCCTTCGTTTATATTTCAGACTCTTAGCAATCCTTTTATTTCTTTCAGAACACAAATGAGAAATTGTAGAACAAACTGTAGTGACATGTTTTATAACGATCGCCTTCAATTTCAGTGTAAAATTATGCGTCCATAGCCTTTTTTGTTCTCAAAATCCATTTGGGGTCTAAAATAACAAATAAACAATAATAAAAGAAAAAAATCTGAAGGGTTATAGATTTGAACGGTCGCCCAAAAGGATCTGATAAGGTTTTAAAGCTCTCGCTGAGATCGCAGTCTACCAGTCTGCTCTTTAACTGATTCCCCCATTTTTTGTCTTTTTAACTGTATTATTAAAATTGTTTTCTTCACATTTATGACACATACAATTCAACACCAAAATCACAACAATTTTAAAAGCAGCATAGCGGCATACGTTTAGAATTCACAGTGTAGTGTTAAGTATTGTCATACATTTTTCTGTTATTTTCAGACTTCTCTTAGTTTATCAGGACTTAGTGTTCTGTGCATCATTTTAGGGAACGTTGTAAATTCTGTAAAGGGTTCTTATCCTTACGTTCTAAGTCCTGAACTGGAACAGGGAGCGGAAGGTACGCTATGTTCTGATGTAACTGCTGGGCTGGAGAATGACTGCACGTGAAGGGATTTGAAATCCTCTTTTATTCACTCACTATTAAATACAAACCTCCCAATTCGGGAGAGATACAGAACGTAACAGACCACACTTTGGTCAAACTTAACAATCAAATAAATTTAAATAAATTAAAATAGAACTTAAATTAAACTTTGCTTCGCAGAGCAATTCGCGGAAGTTGGCCTCTATCTAAAAGGGTGCGTAGCAAGATATACTAAATACTACCGCACTTTAATTTGTTTTACAAAGCAATCACGTAGTAAGCACTATGGCTTATAAATTTAAACTGCTAGCTGGTCAGGCGAACGTTGAGCAGCGTGACCGTGATCTGAGGCAAAGCTCTCACACACCGAGAGGTTTCTACCTCTGGCTTAAATAGTGCTTGGCTGAACTTCAAAAATTAGCATAAGCTAAAAACGCGCGCTTCTTCTGACAGGAAGTTGAAGCAGAGAGGAGATAGAAAAGATTTAAATTAAAATAAACTTGGTTAGTTTAACTAAAACCTTACAAGTTTACCATATCAATGTTCAGTCTTCTTAGTAAGATGGTTTAAAAAACTTTTATTTGCCTTTTTATTATTAACGTTTTGCGTGTTAAATTTATTTCCTAAATATCGCATTCTTCGCACTTTGGCCACATAAAATTCAATTCAACAGCAAAATTTAAAAATATTTAAAAACAGCATATCTTTAGAATTCCCCATAGACAGTCTCGCTCGCGCTGGAGATAAAAATGTCTTATTTCATACAGTGTTGCCATTGCTAGTTTTCAAATCATTCAGTTTGTTAATAAAAATTCATTAAAATTTTAAAAAGTGTAAAATAAATAAATAATAAAACAAATCCGAAATTCGGGCTTCCAGTTGCACATATTCATTATTTAATTTCTTTAAAAATGATACAGGGCGATAATACTTGATGGCAACAATTTGATTTGTGACAATGCCTTTATAGCAGACCGAAGCAAAATCCCATTACAAGACTAATACCCCCTTTTTGGCTAATAAATAAATACGTATATGGGAAAATACAAAAATAAAAAATTAATATTTAATTGGAAACAAAACTTGAACCAGACATGATGAACATAGCTCTAAGGAAACTGGCTTTTTGACATCATTGCACGAAGTAAAAAGGAAGCATTGTAATCGCGAAAAATTTCGGGTATCATATTTCAACGAAAATATCCATTTTGACTGCTATCGAATGTAATTTAACGATGTTTTTGCGTGACATCTGTACTTAAGGACAGAATAAAGGACTCTTTTTCCCCAAAAAAATTATAAAACTGATTTAAAATGGATTCTAAAGAGATTTTTTTTGTGGCGTCTGGGCGTAAGTACGTATTTATGTATATATCTCACATAACTAAAAAATGAGTAGCCTCAGTACTTTGAAATTTTGTATATAGGACTGCTATAACATGCAGATGTGCACCTCCTATTTTGGTTCTAATCGGCGGCACCAAAAGTATATAAATTTATGTATATATATATATCCAATATATGTATCCACTCTGTTACTCGGCTCAGTGAGCTCAGTTTTTTTATTTTTATATGTTGGTAAAATGTGCATCTTTTGCTTTAAAAATTATTGAAATATGTTGTTCTTATCTTGCGGTTAAGGTTTTTATGCCTTTATTTAACCTGCATGCTATAGTTGTAGAATTATCAGCAATTTAAAAATTGTTTAAGTGCGGCTAAACCTACTTTTTTACTTGCTTGTATGAAGTAAAAAGTAAGTATTGTAATAGCGAAAACTTTCGGGTACCATATTTCAACAAAAATATATATTTTGACCACTATTGAATGCAATTTAACGACGTTTTTGAGTGACATCCGTATGTAAAGACAGAATAAAGACTCTTTTCCTCCAAATTAATTATAAAAATGATTTAAGGTGGATTCTGAAGAGTTTTTTTCGTTGCGTTTCTGCGTACGTATTTACGTATGTGTCTCGTATAACTCAAAAACAAGGAGCCTCAGAACGTTGAAATTTTGCATATAGGGCTGCTATAACATGCACATGTGCACCTCGCATTTTGGGTGCAATCGGTCGCACCAAAAATATATGTATATGTATTGTTTTACAAGAAAATAGTAAAGTTAAATTAAATTTAAATAAATAATTAAAATAGTAAAGTAGTTAAATTAAGATATTAAAGTTAAATTATTCACTTAGTTCAGCAAATACTAGTCCACTCACAGGAATTCAGATGTGTAGTTCTAGATAAGTTAAATTAAAGCTTGCTATTTACTGGCTTTTTAGTGTTATTTTTACATTTTGATATATTGTATATAGTTTTTAGGTTTACATGCATAATTCGTGGGGGTGGGAAGTTTTCAATAGGTAAGAGTTTCTAAATTATTTTTGTTTACTTAAAAATAAAGAGTTTTAAAATTACTTTTGATTTATAATAATTTGGTTTTCTACTTGTTGACCTTTAATCAATATTCCTAGTCTTTTTACTTGCTTAATTCTCAAAATTCTAACTAGTTTAATTTCATTTTGAATATTTCACAACATTTGAAATTCTTTTGGTTTTGAATTTTTACCCTTGCCTATTTGGCTGAGGAAACACGAATTGAGTAATTGAAGAGTTAGGTTTGGAGGTAACTTTCCCTTGTGTCTGTCTCCTGCCTATTCAACAGTTATTAACTTATGCTAATTTGTCTTAGATTTTAAAATATTTTTAGATTAATTTTTAGAAATTATATATTTTTTATTTTTATCGTGGTTTTAAATACGTACACTTAATTTAACTATGCTCTTAGAATTTAAATGATATTGTAAATTGGTTTGCAGCAATAATTAATTTTCTTTTTGCAATTATAATTAATTTTAAATTTATATTTTCTTTTTACTAATAGAGAATATTTGTTAAATTATATATACATATCCAATCTGTTACTCGGCTCGGAGAGCTTTATTCTTATAAGATTGTAAATTGCGCATTTTTTGCTTTAAAAATGATTGAATTATGTTGTTCTTGTCTTCCGGTTAGGGTTTTTATGCCTTTAGTAAATCTGCATGCAAGATTTGTAGAATTATCAACAATTTAAAAGTTGTTTAAGTGCGGCTAAGCCTAATCATTTTTCTCAGGGTGGATATTTATTTACATTTGAGACTTAGGAGGATATTGGATTTCTTGCCAATCTAGAGAAACTAAGCTTCACAACAACAAAGTAACGTCTTCTTTTATTATTGCGAATTAAATCATGCTTAATCCATTCCGGAATTTATTCGAGGAAATAAAATTTTTAAGATTTACTTCGTAATTTTTAATATGGATATTTTGAGTTTTTACGTATTTGTGCCTTGTCGCGAAATGAGAACTGATCTAATTGAGTGAGAAATACTGAATGATCTGCGAGAAACTGTTTCTCTCTCTCTTTTTTTTTTTCTTTTTTAATTTCTTTTAAGCATCGTTTTGGATTTATAATAGTATTTGAATAGAACATGTAGCAACGATTAGGTAATTCTCCGGATGATATACATAATTTTTTGCATTCTTGATGAGTTATAAAATGAATGAGATGTAATACTGGTAAGTGAAGCTAGCGCCAGACTGTGGCTGTGGTAAAAAAATATAGTGAATTTTAAAGAGTGCATTTGTTCTATGTGGTTTATGCGCTATCGATGAAGTAGATTTAATTCTATCCAATAAGTTTAAATGAAATGCAAAATGCGTATAATTTAATATTCCGAACAAGGAAGTCATATTGTATAGACATCAGATTTTTTGTGATAACAGCCTGAGTTTCTTACATTTGAAACTTAGCAGAATAGTTTATTTGTTGCCAATCTAGAGAAACTAAGCTTCGCAATAACAAAGTAACGTCTTCTTTTATTATTGCGAATTAAATTATGCTTAATCCATTCTGGAGCTATCATTTAAGTTATTAAATTATCCCATATATTGACTCAGCATAACGTCCACAACAAATTAAGTCAGTTTCTGCGCCTTCAGTGCCTATTTGTCGAGTGAGACCAAAAGTAAACTTTCAGTTTTGTGCACCGAAATCTCTGCCTTCTTGCTAGCTGACATAATTGTTTGTTTTTGATTAGAAACTCTAATTTGTATTGCAAAAGTTAATCTTTAAGTTGTTTTAAGTGTATTTATGTTTTATATTTTTCTATATTTTTCAATTTTGAACAAAGATATTTTGAGGCTTCATGTATTTTTGCCTTGTCGCGAAGGGAGAACTGAATTAATTGAATGAGAAACATATCTCTAATGAAATTCAAGGAAATAAGTTTATATGAAAAACAGGAAAAAATGCATATAATTTAATATTCCGTACAAGGAAGTCATGTGGTGCACACATCAGATTTTTTTCTGTACTGCATTCGAATTCTCTGTAGATTGTCAGATAGATTAAGATCAACCTAATTAGGAGTATCAAGAACAAAGTGCTTGTTTTTCAAAAAGATATGAATCTACAATTTCTAAGAGTTATATCTTTAAAAAAAATATGTTGCTAATTATTAATGGTACAATTGAAGGAATTTTGCCAAATCAGAAACAGAGTTATGCCCTTTAAAATCTACTTATAAACAGCTCTTTAAGATGCATCATATAAGTCATTTGATAACATATAGGAAAAGACAAAATTCTTTATTCTAAGATGGTAAACTGAAATTTCTAGTTACGCACTTCACTCCTCTTTTCATTCAGAAAACATTAAAAAATTCCTGTTGAGTAAGTTTAATCCTTCCTGGAAAGCATTTGTGGACACTCATTGCATAACGTAAAAATTG
This sequence comes from Stegodyphus mimosarum, assembly GCA_000611955.2. NCBI lineage: Eukaryota > Metazoa > Arthropoda > Arachnida > Araneae > Eresidae > Stegodyphus > Stegodyphus mimosarum. The sequence goes on along the minus strand of KK116834.1, from coordinate 34,060 downwards.
GTTATTCATACTTCTGTCCTTTTTCGAGGCTACGACTTAAGAATAACACCAGCAACGGCATCACCATGCTAGTCGCGGATATACGTTAGGGAAAACTTGGATTAGAAATTATTGACATGTGCGTGATTTATGAAATAAATTAGTACTGAACTTGTGATTCTTTCTATAAAAAGCTACTTTCATTGCATATTGTAAAACCTGCTCGAACAAAATGTTAAGCAGCAGAAAAATAGTCACACAATTTCTATTTCTTTCGTGATAGAACTATAGAAGCTTTCATTTGCATAGCAGAACCGAGGAAACTGGCCAACTGATAGTTTGCTTGAATATATTTCAGCAATAAAGCAGAAAACTCACTTTTTTTCAGATGCTTTCTTATTAGCATCTGCCAGTTTATTTCAGTTAGTTTCTAATATACACACTGATGAATACCAACTTGTTATTTAATTGTATGTTACTTTGACTATGCTAAGGCAAAAGAATAATTAAATGATTTTATTTACAAATAATTTAGCCGAAACTGTCTGTTCAAAATACATATTCTATTCAATACATATTCAATACATATTCTCTTTAAAGGCGTTACATTTGTTTCGAATATCAAAATAGACAAAAATACGACTCATCGACCATAATGCCTTTTCATAAGTCAAACAAAAGAAAATACTTTGTGTGATCAATGTTACTTAAAACGTGAAATATAGAAAATAATTAATTTTACATTGTTAGTTGTAAATTTAAAATTCTAATGCATATCCATCATGTCCAATACCATCATATCCTGTTCTTTCGAAACTCAATGCTATATCACTGACTCCTTTTCCGCCTCCCATGACACCATTCCTAAAGATATTGCCTAATCCTAGATTAACTCCAACACCATAACCTGACCTACTATGAAGGCTTTTCATTCCATTTCCATATCCAATACCGTCACCATATCCTAGACCTTTTAATCCAGCTCCATATCCAAAACCATTATTAAAGGCATGGCCTTTTATTCCTCCATTTCCATATCCAAAACCAGTATCAAAACTTTGACCTTTCATTCCTCCATTTCCATATCCAAAACCAGCATCAAGACTTTGGCCTTTCATTCCTCCATTTCCATATCCAAATCCATTACCAAATCCCTTATCCATCATTCCTTTAGCTCCATACCCAAAATCATTACTATATCCAAGACCTTTCATTCCTTTGTGACCCAAGTAAGTACCCAATTCTTGACCTTTCGTTCCATCTTCATATCCTAATCCACTGCCTAAGCCTTGCCTTATTCCTGCAGAATTTCCAATGCTAGGTTTTCCTGCATCCTTCCCACTTCCACCAGCGCCACCTGCAAATCCGTATCCAGTGCCAAAGTAGGGATGTGCTGAAGATATCATTTGAACAGCAGCTGGATTTTGATTAGCTGTACCAGGCTCATTAGTCTTCACCTCGGCTCTGAATCCATCTTTGTCTGCAATATAGTCTACCTGACGATGGAGACCTTGAGAATCTTGGTAGCCATAGCTACCCTTGATAAATTTCTGTCCATCTCCAGTCTCTTGTCTATGCTGATCACCAAATTTATCCTTTACTGTATAACCGAAAGAATAAGGTTGAATCATATGGGGCTGAAATTTAAAAAAAATGTAGATTGTTATTAAACGAAATGAGTTTCATATCCAAAATATTCAATGTTCAAAATTTGATATAATAATTAAAAAAACTGCTTAAAATAGTGAAATTAAAAATAATATAATTTATAGTTCACTTTTCATATATTATTTAATTTTGGCTATTTACTTAATGTCAAATTTTAATCTATGTTATCATAAATTATATACTCCATTCCCTTAAAAGAATAATGGCTATCCAAGTTTCTTAGATACTGCATAGATGTTTTTTCCTTAAAAGAATTTTCACACTAACTTATAATTCACAGGTTAAAAAAGAATATTCATACTTCAAGAAAACTGTGGGCGAAGATAAAGTGTCAATTATCATGCAATGAGCAAACTTTTACATCATTAATTTTTTATATAAATATTTTTCTAGCTTTTAAATTAAAATAGTAGTTCCTTCTCTAAATATTTAAGATGTTTTAACTACGACATCTCCGTAACTATTTATATTCACTATCTTATATCCCAGTGAATAAATAAAGAGCCCGTATTTAGTATAATAAATTATAAGGGAAAAGAATTAAGGAAAGAATTAAGGAATAAATTAAGGAAAGAAATAAGAGTATTTAATTTGTATTTTCACGCACAATGGTTAGAAAAATGAGCTCTTTAGCTTATTTACAGATTATAGCAGGGCAAACAAAGAGACAGAAAATGAGAACTTTCTATTTCTCAGGTGTTATATTCAATAACCCCTTTTTAGCAATTTAGTTTATTCTTTCTAACTATAAAGAGAGAACATGTTTTCCTCCTTTCCACTCAAATTTATTAAACAATAAGAAAATCTGAAAGTTTTCAGGTTTTATATTAGGCCCAAAAGGGCTTTTTTAACGTTTTGTGTGTTACCTTTATTTATTAAATATCATGTTCTTCGCACTTAAACCATAAAATTCAATTCAACAGCAGTATCACAAAATAATTTAAAAAGAGCATATCTTTAGAATTTCCTACACAATCTCGCGCGCTCGAGGTAAGATATTTTTTTTTCAGTGTTGTCGTTTTTTGCTTTGAAATCGTTGTGTTTCTTAATCAAAAAGTCATAAAAGCTTTACTAAATATGAAAATGTAATAAAACAAATTCCATATTCCAAATTTGGGCTTCCAGATACTCATATTTCGGTGGAGACGTACGTTATTCAAAATTGGATGGCTCTAAGTACCGTTGTTTTATCACAATCCGAGAACCATATATACATTTATGCAGATTCTTCATTATTTAATTTTTTTAAATATAATACGGCGCTGTAATATTTGGCGGCAACAATTTGAAAAGTGAAATGTCGTTTATAGTGAAACGTCACAAAATGTCAAAACGAAATTAATAGCCCTTCTGGGATAACGCCCTTTGGCAATTTGGCCCTATGTGAATTCTAAAATTAAGACACACAAATATTATAATAGTATTTTGATGAAATTATAATAAATTTTTCTAATTTTCTACTGATTTCTTCAGTGAGTATATCTTTGAATTGTAATTTTTGTTCTGAAATTATAATCTGAGTATTTTACATTACTAATTATTTTCACATATAAATCATTGCATATATTAAAAGAGATTGATTTACTGATATCTGTTTCTCTTTAAATGATGTATTAACTTTTTTGGTTGAAATATTTCCATTTTCCTGTTTAATTGTATATTTATATATTTTCCGTATTGATATTATATATTTTTTATATGCTATATGCATACTGATTAATACAATCTATTTTTTAAATAATAAAAAAGCAAAACGAATGGAGCAAGCAAGAAGCTTTCAAAATAAAAGAGATGACAGCCAAAAGTTCGAATCTTTATTTTAAAGATGCCATATTATCAAACAACAATCACTTCCAAAGTTAAGCTCGGAGAGGAAAATGCTAATTTCCGGAAGCAAATCAGGATTGAAGAGGATGCAATTCGATGCAGAGGTAGATGGAAGTATGCAAATATGTTAGGTAACAGCCAATCGCGCTTTCATGTCAAGAAATATGCAAAAACGGCGGTCTCATAAGAAGCCAGCTTTATGAAGGGTTACAGAAGTTGATTGTAAGTGCTGATAGAAGGTGTTTAAAGCTTTCGTACAATTTGTTTTCAAGACATACGTGTTTCTATGACTTCCAGAAGACGAATGGAAGATTCTGAGCGCCTGCGTGTTTTGGGGCGCATTGAAGCAAGACAGTCAATCACAGATGTTGCTCTTTTCTTTGGCGTTCATCATTCTGTAATTTCACGTTTATGGAAACAATTCCAAACCACACAGACAGTTTTCCGAAAGCCCGTAGCCGGTCGCCCAAGGGTTACAACCCCCGCGAAAGATCGATACATTGCTATCGTAGCCAAGCGGGATCGCAGAGCGACCTCCACACGTTTGACATCTATGGTTACATCGTCCATTGGTAAGGCGATATGTGCAGCTACTGTACGCCGAAGATTACATATGAGTGGACTGTACGCCCGGGTACCTCGAGTTTGTGTTCCTTTATCCGTCAAATCAAGAGGGGCACGATTACAGTGGTGCGGGGAACATGTCTATTGGAATATGTCTGACTGGGGCAATGTCATGTTTACTGATGAGTCAAGATTTGCTCTGGAGCCAGATGACCAAGCGTATAAGGATATCGCGTGAACAACGCAGTCAGTCCCAAAACATCAATTAACTTCACGCACTCCGAGGCGGAAGCATTATGGTGTGGGCAGGGATTTTATTAGGATATCGCACCGACCTGCACATCTCTAAACGGGGTTCTTTGACGGCTGTCCGGTATCGATATGAAGTCCTAGAACCCATTGTGAGATTGTACGCTGCAGCAGTTGGCCGTACTTTTGTTTTCATGGACGATAATGCACGTTCCCATACAGCTGACATCGTCGATGACTACCTGAAGTGTGAAGGGATTGCGCGTATGGCGTGGCCAGCATATTCGCCCGACCTGAATTCCATTGAAAATCTTTGGGATGCTCTCGGTCGTGCTGTATCTTCACGTTTCCCACCTCCAGCCACTTTTATTGAGCTGGAAACTGCTCTACAAGAAGAATGGCGATTACTTAATTCTGCGGTGGTTGACCACCTAATTGAAAGCATGGTCACGACGTGTAAACTTTGTTTACAGATGAGGGGGGATCACCTACCCTAATAATGTCCTTTTTTTTCATTTTATGCTGTTTATTTTCACTTTATACGTAATTCTGTTTAAGTCTCCTGTATGTCATTATCTGATAACTTACAAAAATTTAATATTGTTTTCATTTCTGTATATAATTATAGATTTTGTTTTATGCATAAATATATATGCTACTTTCCTGTCGAAGTTTGTGTCAATCAAAGCAGTATTTGTTGATTTTTTGCATTTTACATCTTCGTGCTTAGCTTTTGGAAGTGAGTGTATATAAGCGCATAATCGGGCACTTTTTGAAAAAAGCGGGACGGATTAATGAATTTACTAACGAATAAAATGCGTATAGTAATTCTGTAAATATATTTACTAATTAAAACTTACAGATAAATACATTTTTTATTGTTCGTCATATCTAATTTCGTTTAAGTCATCTTTATTGCGAGTCAGATCTTTTCAACGTTCGAATATTCATTTGTTTCATTCATTCACCTTCTATTTTTTAAATATCTATCCTAGAATATGAATGCTTATTATTTTTTCAATGTTATACTTTAAATTTTCTTCAGAGAATTTAGCAGCTTTATCGCTCCCCCAACCTGACGCCAAGTAAATTTGGTTTGTAACTTTCTGTTTCTACTAATACTTGAAGATTCAAGGTTCTTCGAACCATGACCTCGTCACCTGATTTGCTCAATTTTATCACTTTCGATTCATTCAATGATTTCATTTTCTAAAACAGTAATTAATAAATTGTTTCAATCAAGGCTTTTTTGTGTTAAACTGTATTTGAAGCTCTTGATGCTAAGTTTAGAACATTAAAAAATTTTGTTCAAATAATTGTCTTTATTTAATGTTTTGAATTACTCCTTGATCAATAGTTCGATCAAAGTTGTTACATTTGATGGATACAGTAGTGTTTCTCGGTAGGATTTAAGACAGAGTAGAATATGTTATACAACTACCTAAAAAGGAGAAGAGTTTCAGACTTGCAAGAAGTTCTTTCAAAACTTATTTTAAGCAGCTAGTAAGAAATAAGGCGAAAACTTCTCTCCAAATAACTCTGCTGTTATTCAAGTGTTTTATTGAGCTTTATAATTTATGTACAAACCAAAGAGGTCCTTATGTGTGAAACTGAACCAAGAAATTAGTGTTGTATTACTAGACGACATAGCAAACAATAAAGACATACAGAAACACATGTATTACGACCATCACATCGCGAAAGACTAAATCGGTCGGAAGAATGTGCAATGAAAACATCACTCTAATAATGGGTATGATACTCTCTAGCTGAAATACATGCTTGACAACGGCGAGACAAGCTAAAAATAGTGCCACTGATCGCTTGTTATGGCAGTAAAACCCATTCTTATAGTAATGCATGCAAGAGCTTGTGGATGGTGCCTGATATCCGTCGTTCCAACATGCCCCGCACATGCTCTATGGGATTCAGTTCCGGTGATCTAGCAGGCCACGGCAGATGTTTAATGGCTTCTTTCTCCAGATAATCCCTCTCCATCACTCGAGCTCTATGCAGGTGGGCTTTATTGTCCATGAATTTCACGTCGGTACCGACTGCAGCGTAAAAGGCCGCACAAGAGAGTGTAGAATTTCGTCGCCATATCATACGGCTCTTCCGGAATCACGCAGAGGTCGGTGCGGCCCTTCATTGCTACCCCAGCCCATGCAAGTAAGCCTTCTCTGCAATGATCTCTTTCGACCATGTTTGGCAGCCGATCGCATGTCTCTGGCTCTCACAAAATCATTGCCCTTCGGGGATCGTTCTGAGTGTTGCGTCGACACCCATCCATAAAGAGTACGTGGGCCAACCGCTCTGGTGTCCAAGTGCGATGTTCATGGGCCAATTCAGCCGTGCTCTGATATGCGCTGGGGGACAAAGGAACACAAGCCACAGGTCATCGGGCGTATAATCCACCTTCATGCAATCGAGGCAACACAGTATGGTGGCATATGGACTGTCCTTCAGCAGTAGAGAGATGCGACACCAGCTGTCATGCTGCTAGTAATCTACGGCGTCTTGCACATAGCAACAGGAAGCGATCGTCTGCGTTGTCATAATCATCCGATGTCCAGACTCATATCATCTACAGGTGTTTTGATCCCTTTTGGTAACGATTCAACAGTTACTGATGACACCACAATGTACGTTCAGCCCTCTTGCAACAGTGGATTGTTTTGCAATAGCCTGCAACATCCCGACAACCCTTCAAACATTTCATCGTGCAAATGTTGCCTTCGCCTCATGCTTTCCGCTTTGGCTATCTTGGATTACACGAAACTATCGCTGCTTGCGAGCTGACCTGTAGGTCCAACATGTTGCGGTTCGACTTCATAATTGCATTTAATGCTAATTTTGGTTGCCAATTTGCTTTCGAAGATATAATCTCTGTAGGATTTCCCTTAGTTTACACAACAAATTATTTTCAGTAGCTTTGCAGAGCGTGATTTCACTAGCCAACGCACGTTACTATTTTGTCCTTGCTGTTGTTGCGCTGATTTTCTGATACGCTTTTTGACCATTTATCGCAGAGTAGGTTGTTGAGTCAGCCTAGTTATCCTTAAATTAAATCGTTACTTCAGCTCTAACATTTATCTTTGAATTTATTGTTAAATTATTCTTAAGTTTCGCCTCAAGTTGTCGGCGTTATTGTGGCACGAAGTATATGAATTTGTGTTAAGAGTTTGACGTGTAATAAAGGGCTTATTTTACCCTTCTTCTCTGCTGATATTATTCATGTCTATGCAAGAAGTCGACAGGTTTCCTCATAATATTATGTTAACTGTTACCTCATAAGATTATGACAACAAAGAAAGTTAGATATTACACCTCTACCTTATAGGTAAATTGTATGTTTTAATTCCCCTTTTTACGTTCGTACCTTTTCTTTTAGCGTTTATTGCTTATTTTTTAGCACAAGTATAGCTTGTATTATAGAAAAGTATAATATCGTCTTTGTCTCTCTTATCTTCATTTGAAAAAATAAAGGAAATCAAAGAAGTCGCTGCCGTTAAAATTATAAATACAACTCCTACTAAAGATACTATATAATATGTATCATGCAGAACAAACAATACTAAACAAATTCGACAGACCATTCCAGTAATCGTTCCTAAAGTAAATAAATATAACCGCTTTTTATCGGCAGAGTTGAGTTCACATGAAATTTCTAATTTAGGAAGTCCGTGTCTTATTTTAAAATAACAGCTATTTTTTTAGATATCCGTCTAAAATGAAACAGCTGTCGTTTCATGCTTAGCGTATGCCTTGTTAAAGGCTTGCTTTCCTTCACATATGTTCCCATTGAATAGTTTATATTAGACCTGCAGCTAGTCAAACTTACAGATTTATTTTTAACGTTGTCGATCATCGATACTTTTAGAAGTGGAAAACTCAGAGAAGAAATCTTATCATATTTCTTTCCGCTTTTAGATATCATAATTAGAAGAAGATTCAGTACTATATTCCTCCAATATAATGCTTCGATTCTCGTCTTTTTCTGGTCGATTAATAATATCCAGTGGTTAATCAATTCTTAAAAGTCGCATATTTCCGTTTATTGCTTTATCAACATTTTATCAAGATTTAAAAACATTTTGCATAAAGAAAGCTAAAGAAAGAAACAATATACTCTACACACAACGTTCTAAACAAACCTGCTGAAAGCTTAAGAAAGCTGGCTGAAAATAGTAAAATGTTGCAAAGCAAGTGCCAAGCTTTTCTGAATATTGCCAAGTGAAATGTTAGTAACGACTGCTTGCAGCAGAAATATCGTTGAAAGGGGTGCCGAATTATTGGGTGTACTGAACCACTGGATGGTGGATACTCGGATTTTTATCATATATTAATCAATATTCTGTTCTGATTCTGTAATTGCATTCACAATATTGATTCTATAATTGGGATTAATATTTTTTATATTACTTTCAGAATAAAAAAATGAAGAAATAAACAAGAAACTTGTAAAAGGGGAAAAAACTATATCAATCAATATACACATAACAGCAATGAAAGAATCAATATAGAAAGCAAATGAAACAGTAAGTAAACGGAGATAAAATTTAGGAGGAATTTTCAGACGGAAAAGCTATCATAGCGCTTGAAATTAAATAGGCTTCAAGACTGCTAAAATTAAATAGGTTCAGTTGTTTATAACAGGGAGAGAAAAGCAACAAAAAAAAAACTATTTTAATGAGGCCAAATTTAAATAAGCTCGTAACTGTTCTACAGAGAGCTACAGCTGTTAAAGAACTAATTTAATAAGAAAACATTGAACAGGACGTTAACAACGAAGAATATTGATTAATGCAGGCAATGAATTACCCAAAAATAATTAAAAACAAAATTATAATAGACGATAATCTTAATTGAAAATAAAATGTATTTTTCTGTTAAAAACTAGTAAAATATTAATACAGTTTACTATCAAACACAAAGACTATAGATAAATATTAAATTATCTTGAACTGCTTTAAATTAAAATTAATCTGATGTAGACACCACATGACTTCGTTGTGTAACCTAATAAATTATATACAATTTTTACTGCATTTCATTTAAATTTATTTTCTCTAATTTCGATAAAGATATGTTTCTTATTCAAGTAATTCAATTCTCACTTCGAGGCAAAGCAAAAATACATAAAAACTCAAATCATCTTTATTAAAAATTGTAAAGTACAAGAAAACATAAAACACCAAATACAGTTAAAACAGTTATAAAGCAAATTTTACAATTAAAACTAGAGTTTCTACGCAAAAACAAGGAATTCTTCCAGCGGGTAAAAAAGCAGATTTTTCGGTGCACAAAACTGAAAGTTTATTTTCTGTCTCACTCGGCAAAAAGACATTGAAGGCGCAGAAACTGACTTAATTCACTGTTCTTCTGAGTGTCAAATGTAAGCAAATGGCGGTCTTTTAGGCTTAACTCGCCACTTTTAAATTGTTCATAATTCTACAACTATTACATGCAGATTAACTAAGGGCATAAAAACCACATAATTTAATCCCTTTTAAAGCAAAAAATGCATAATTTACGAACATATAAGAATAATAAAAAAACTAAGCTCACCGACTCAGGTAACATAGTGGGAATATATATGTATATATAAATGATTGGTGCAACCGATTGCAACGAAAAGGGGAGGTGCGCAACTAAATGTTATAGCGGACTCATATACAAAATTTCAGGATTCTACGACTACTATTTGAGTTATGTGAAATATACATACATACAGAGAAATAGATCTATTTCGTCGACTAATTAAACATAATGATTAATGGTGTATGCAAGGTAATATTCTAACTTTCCCTGCAAATTTATATATAAGTTAATTTGTCTAGAACTGCCGTAAGAGATGAAGAGTAAACAGTAATTTAGAAAATGCAGTTATTTTTAATTTTTTAAATTTCTAATCAAAAATTTAATTTAAAATATGTCTCGTAAACCCCGTATAAATGTACAATTAATTTTTAAGAGAATGAAAATCTTTTTCATATTATAAACCGTTTATATAAACCATATAAATTATTATATTAATCTTTTTCATCAACAGTAAATCGATATAATGTGTATTATAAAACTTCAGAAATACAGGCTGCAATAAATATCTCGTACAGGTAAATAAAATGTTTGTTCAGTCTATAATAATCATTATTCTTAAATAGTAAAGAAGCTGCACATACAGTCACCAGATATAGGACAAGCGCAGCTCTTCACTTGAATTCGTGTACCTCGAAGCCCAAATTTTGAATTTCGAATTTGTTTTACATTTATTGCATACTTTTTGTAAACTTTATGAAATTTCAATTAACAGACTAGAAAACTTAAAAGCAATGTGTTGCCGCTCACTAAAAGGTGAGATATATCTTTATTTCTAATGGCATGTTACAAGACAACTGAACATCAAATAAAACACAGAACGAAGACAAGAAAATTGTCATCAGTATATCTATAAAATTAGAGTGCTCTTCGCCACCCAGTAGCGCTCCCAAAACGAAATACGAGGAAGGGCAGGGCAGTTGCGGAGATGTGGCAACTCCATGTCTTCCTTAAGATTATGTAAGGGACAAAGAGGGTCAGGAGCGACATTGATGCGTTGGAGATGCTTACGAAGGCAGTCATGGCCGGATATAAGATGGAACATAGCAACATATTTCTTTCGAGTACTTCAAGAAGCTGTCTAAACCATGATTTATTTCTATTTCTATCTATGACTTCTTGGGAAAAGGAGTTCCTGAGGGCTTTTCTAACAACTGATTTGATGGAGTTGTAGGTTATTCTTGCCAGAGCTGTAGGTCATTTTGCCGTTACAAGATATTTAAACTACAAATTTAATCAGAAAACTCAGCGATTTAAAAGAAAATGTACTGCAATTCGGCAAAGAGGAAGATCTTCGTCTTTCGAATTTAATCAGAAAAGTCAGAAATTTAAAAGACGTGTGTTCCCACTCAACAAAACCTAAGACATTTGTCTTACAAATTTAATCAACAGCTCAGCCATTTAAAAGAAATGTAGTGTCAGTGTTCAAAAATATTCAAATAGTTTTATCTTTCTCGTGCCAGTGTGTTGCTATTCGCCGAACCATAATATAGTTAATTTTTCTTTCAAGTTTAATCTGTTCGTTGTTGATAAACAAAGCAAGAGATTTATGTAATAAATGCAGTTCTTTATCTCTATCATTATTAATTACTAGCTGGACTCTTTAAAATCACTATATACTTTTTGGTACTTATGATTTAAACCTCTGTTATGACTTCCCCTTTCCATTGCTGAGGAATCAGCAGAATGTATATTGAGATAGGCAGTATTTAAATTGAGGTTTTGAGATTGTGAAACAGGGCGTGTTTCTGCCCTCATGGCCACGTTACATAGTTCCAGCTATCTGTGATAAGTTTGAAATTATTTAGGTTTGCGTTTTGCTATCGACATTTAAATTTGATACGCCAGTTAGAAGTTTTGAGGCAGCTTAGTTTAAAATTTAATTATGTAGTCTTTGACTACTAGTCTACTTTTTAATTTGAATCTGACTTATTTTAGTTGCATCGCCACAAGTGGTGGTTGATGCCGTTAGCATAAGCTATGCATTTTTATGTTCAAAGTTTGTGTTTAAATAAAACGATTATTTTAAAACTTTTTCAAGACTTTGTAGTTAATTTCAGACACAGCGATAATTTGCTTGACGTCTGCTAGGGTTTGGAACTAGTTTAAAGCGAAGCTCTGTGATATTAAGTACGAATAGAATCTACAGTACGTGGACAG
>KK116834.1:0-16746 GCA_000611955.2 Stegodyphus mimosarum | reverse complement strand
TGAACTAATTTTATTAGAGTGTATTTTTACGACTTTTATTTGGATCATCTATGCTTTATTCATACTAAACTTCTGCGCTTACCCAGTACTGTAAAATTATCTATTATTTTTAATGATTTGCTATCGTATAACAAATTTCTGGTATTGCATATCAATGTGAATTTGATTGGCATCATTTCTGATATAATTTGTAGGCTATAGAATGAAATTTAACCTTTTGCGTAAAACTCTGATGTGAACACTACGTGACTTCCTTATATGACCTATTAAAATGTAGTAATGTAATAATAATAAAGATGTAGTAATAATAATAAATCGTGCATTGTGCAATAAATCCTGATTCCAGTTGGCAACAGCCATGAGAGTGGCAAAAACCCCACTGGCAATTATAATAATTGTTATCTATATATATAAAGAAGAAAGTCTGTGTTGTGTGTTTATTCGCTAACAACTCATTCATTACTATAGCTATTGTCACCAAACTTTCTACAATTCTTTTTCTGAGTCCTGGAAAATGTCGATGTCCATTTTTTTCCAAAGAAAAGAGCGAAAATCAGAGATATGAATCAAAGACTCGGAAAAACGATAATTTTCGCCCCCATTTTTTCGAGTCGCAACAGTCTCGCAAGCTGGAGATGAAAATCTGCTTTATTTCGAAAGTTGTTGCCACTCTTCGCTTTCAAATCCTACAGTTTGTTAATAAAAAATTCCCAAATTTTACGACGAAATAAAAATAGCATTTCCAAACATTAAATACCTTATTCCCGATTCCAAAAATTCGTGGGAAGCCATTTCGACTACTTCCATCTTCGTACGACCATAATCAGCCGAATTATTAATTAAAAACTCTGAAAGCGCTAACTTTCGCACTCATTTTTCCGAGTGGCAACAGTCTTGCGCGTTAGAGATTAAAAAAATGGTTTATTTCGAAAAGTGTTGCTACTGCTCGCTTTCAAATCGCAGAGTTTGTTAATACAAAATTTCGAAGTTTTACAAAATCTATACATATAAAGAGGAATGTCTATTTGTGTGTTTGTATGTTCCCGTTATTGATTCTTCATCAATTACGATCAATTTTTGCAGCATTTGATCGACTAAAATTAAATATAAGTCAAATATTGTATGGAACTTGAGCTTTACGACCGTTTGATTAGAAAGACGAAGATCATAAAAACTGCGTGCCATTGTTGCTGATGAGAGAGAATCAGTTTATTTTTCTATCGAAATTTTTTCATAGGTCCCATATCTCATCAGACTGACAATATATATTGTTATTTAAAATCTGAGCACCAATGGCACAACGAGTGACATTTTTATGGCCTGTTTTTATGTCCCATAGCTAAAATTACTTAAACATGAATAAGATAACCAATACTAATAATTTTTTAAATATTGAATAAAAAACATATATGTAAGTAAGACAAAATTACAGCTTTAAAAAAATTTCAGATAATTTGTATACCTTTATTGGTGCTTTCTGATTATTCGCGCCCCCAAGATAAGTTTCCAACTCATTAACGACTTAATGAATTAGAGAGAACTATTTGTTAAGTTATCTTACAAGTTATATTCGGCTCAAAAATAATAGATAATTTTACAGTGTGGTATAAGCGCAGAAGTTTAGTATGAATAAAGCATTAGATGATCCAAATAAAAGGTTCTATTTGATTCCTTAATCTTCTTACACTATGCTATTGATTAAAGGGAAAAAAGAAAGGGGAAAGGAAGATCCATAGTTGTATCCGTTCAGAATTTTAATCACGATAACCACCAAAAACAATATTGCAATGATTTATTAAATAATTTACGCCCAAATGGGCGTTTTCTTAACGTTACCTTATAGGGATTTATATTTATTTTAAATAATCAATTTAATTTAAGTTACTTTCCTAAAAGCCTTCATTCCCCTAAATGTCAATGCCAAAATATTTAAATTTGATAGCGCGCGTGAATTAATGCAAATTCTAGCTTGAGGAGAAAAGGTTTAAATGCTGAGTTCTAGAAGAGAAAGTTAGAGAGTGTGAGCACTGCGCTACCATGAGCTTCTGCTTGGCATTTATTGCATTTTAACGTGTCGTAACAGCTATTACTTTGCGGCCACTAGAGATTGACGCTGTTTTAGAAAGCAGGACATTCTGAGCTCTGTAGTATAATTCTGCTACTTGTTAATATCTTCAAATTTTTAGTTTAGTTCTTGTTATCTGTTACCGGCCGAGTGATGCGCAGTGTGTTAGCGTCAAATCGACGCATTGTGAATTTTAAGAGTTAATTAAGAATTCTTTTACCCTTCTCCTCTGTGGTATCTAAATGCATTTCAGTTGTTACATTACAAGATAGACCAGAGGGCCCTACAACCTTTATTGATTAAATATCATCTTCTTCGCACTTAAACCATAAAATTTAATTCAAGAGCAATATCGCAAAATAATTTCAGAATGAGCATATCTTTAGAATTTCTGATGTACAGTCTCGCGTGGTGGAGAAAAAAGGGTTTATTTTCGTACAGTGTTGCCATTCCTCGCTTTGAAATCGTTGAGTTTGTTAATCAAAAATTCTTTAATGTCTGGCAAATTACCAAATAGATAATAAAAGAAATTCCAGATTCCGAATTGGGGCTTCCAGATGCCCATATTCGATGGAGGATTACGTTATTCAAAATTGGATGGCTCTAGGTACCGTTGTTTTATCACAATGCCAGAAATATATATACATTTATGCAGATTCTGTATTATTAATTTCTTTAAATATAATACAGGGCTGTAATATTTGGTGGCAACAGTTCGAAAACTGAATCAATGCAAAATGCCAAAAGGAAATTAATAGCCCTTCTGGGTTAACGCCTTTTGGGCTAAAAAAAACATTTTCTTAAGAGAAATGAAATTTTGTGCAAAAAAAAGGAAAAATCTATATTACAGATATTTATATTTTTACAGCGGTAAATACTGTTCAGTTTAATCAAAGCGTGCAAATCCACGTGCATCAAGACAAGTGGAGGGTCTGCGCATGTGGGTTTGTCTATTGTCTCGTGTATACCATGGAAGTAAAACTATAACTGAACTAGTTCTTAATTTCCTAACTTAATAGGCATAGTGTACACTCGAAAATACATCAGGAATAGAGCAGTCCTACCAAATACTGAAACTGGAGATCAGTTAATTAGAAAGTAGCTATTTATTTCAATTCATTAATTTTACATGCAAATATTCACATATTTATTTAAAATTTTAATATATACAGCGTAATGGTTAAGTTTAATGTTTGACTTAGAACGGAACAAAAAGATGTAAAATATCATTAGTAATTCCGTAAATTATTAAATTGTCACTTATGAAATTTTTGCTCATGATAATTACGTATAAAAGTGATTTCGTTTTCTTTTTTAAAATGGTTGTGATAATTCTAAGCAACACAAGACTTCAACAGGGAGGAAATTAACAAAAATGGAAAATAAAACCAGGTTTAACTCTTTCGTGTGTAATAATCCAAAATAATGGTTCCTACAAGCAATATAAATTGTGGATTACACACATATCAGAGTACTTTTTGCTATTGCCATGCCTGATGCGAAAGATCAAATTACACTACTGGCCACCGTAAATGCAACACCCTGAAGGAAGCATGCAAATAACATGAAATTTACAACATGCATTAGCGGAGGTGAGGTATGCAAATGATTAGAATTTCAGCGCAGACGCACATCACGCGCGCCTGTGGCGCCACTTCAAAACGCTATTTAAGGCTTGGAGCTTTCGACGATTTCAAGTTCGGCAATTGTGTTTTTCTTGGGTTTTTTTCAAAAAACAGACCATTATGCCTCGTAGTAAACAGCGATCATCGTTTGATGAAGTATCCGAGTTCGACAGAGGAAGGATAGTGGCCTACCGAGAGTGTGGATTATCTTTCAGGGAAATCGGTAGTCGTGTTGGACGAAACCAAACAACTGTAATGCGGATATGTGACCGTTGGATGCAGGAGGGTAAGATGGACCGACGTGTTCGATCGCATCCGCCTCAGTGCACCACTTCACGTGATGATAGGAACATTGTGCGCATGACAGTGACGGATCGCTCAGTCACATCACGAACCATAGCACAGCACATTCAGTCTGTAACGCACCATCCAGTGTCTGCGCGTACCATTCGACGCCGTTTACAGCAGAGTGGTCTGTTTGCAAGACGTCCATTGTCTCGTCTTTATTGACGCAGAACCACAGACGTCTCCGCCAATGGTGCGATCGATGAAAGAAGGATGTGGACTGCAGAATGGAATGAAATTGTCTTTACTGACGACTCACGCCTCTGTCTGCACCACCACGATGGCCGGATTCGAGTCTGCAGACACCGTGGGGAGAGGATGCTGAACAGCTGCGTTATGCACCGCCACACTGGTGCTGCACCGGATATTATGGTATGAGGCGGTACTGGATATCACTCTCGCACTCCTCTAGTACGCATTGCCGGCACTTTAAACAGCCAGCGCTACATCTCCCAGGTGTTGGAGCCAGTTGTCCTTCCTTACCTTCTAGGGCTTGCCCACAGCCATATTTCAACAGGATAATACGCGACCACACGCGGCACGCATTGTCCAAGGGTTCTTCGTCAATCGCCAGATTAAATTGCTTCCCTGGCCGGCTCGCTCTCCGGATCTTTTGCCGATAGAAAACATGTGGTCCATGGTTGCCTAACGATTGACCCAGATTACATCCCAAGCTTCCACACCAGATCAATTTTGGCAAAGTGTAGAAGCTGCTTGGTCTGCTGTACCCCAAGAACACATCCAAAGTCTTTTTGAATCAATGCCAAGGCGTGTGGCAGCGGTGATCTCCAACAATGGCGGCTACTCTGGCTACTGATTCTAGAAGGAACCACACTTCACAGAAATCTATAAATTTTATCATTTGATACTTGGTCAGCATGTTATCTACTAAATAAATTTTGTTGCGATATCTCTTGTCTTTCTTGGTGTTGCAATTTGGATGGCCACCAGTGTATATTGGAATCAAAATATTTGCTTGGAGAGGTAACATGCTCTATCTAATAATACTATATTTATGATGAAATTACACACATTTTTTGCTGCAGTTCATTTAAACTTATTTACTCTAATTTTATTAGAGATATATTTCTTATTCAATTACTTCAGTTCTCACTTTGGGACAAAACAAAAAATAAATAAATAAATAAATAAAAACAAAAACTCAAAAATTTGTAAATTCAAAAAACTAAAGCCCCAAATACAGTCGAAAACAGTTAAAAAATCAATCTTTGCGATTAAAATTAGAGTTTCTATGCAAAAACAAGCCAATTAAGCTAACTGGAAGAAAGTCAAAATTTTGATGCACAAACATTTTAAGTTAACTTCCGGTACCACTGGGCAAAACGACACTGAGGTTGATGCAACAACTGAGATGCACCAACTGTGACTTAATTCACTATACTACTAAGAGTTTCAAATGTAAACAAATAGTGGGCACTTAACACTTTTAAATTGTTGATAATTGTACAACCACTGAGCGTAGATTAACTAAAGGCATAGACACCTTAACCGTACTGTAAAAGCAATATAATTCACTCACGTTTAAAGCACAAAATGCATAATTTACGAACATATAAGGATAAAAATACATAGTTCTCCACACCGAGTAAGGGTGTAATATATATGTTTATACTGATCAATTTTCAGCTGCATATTTTTCAGCAGCATATATTGTGAAGATACTTTGAATGATTATGTTTTTAATAAAAACCTTTTGTGATATATATTTGGTGCTGCCTATTGCAACAAAAAGGAGAGAGGCACAACTAAATGTTATAGTAGTTCCATATACAAAATTTCAACATTCTATGGCTAATCATTTTTGAGTTATGTGAGATACGTACACTGCGGGGGGAAAATGGGACAGTTCTATATCTCGTTCTACTGGGATCATTGACGAAATTCAAACTGCGGTTTTTCATGTCTCGAAAGCGCGATTTAGGATATGTATTAGATTTATATACAGCATTGTTCTAACATAGGGATTTTGACACAAAATCGGCCTTCTTCTGAAATGGCATGCCAATGTTTTTCCATAATTCTATTCTACGACTCAAATTATGCTTAAATATTAAATTTTGCAAAATTTAATGCGAAATTTACGGAGAAATTCAAAAATTTCATGGTAAAAAAAATAACCACTTGGTGCATTTTTTCAGTTTGCGCCAAGAATAATTCACTTGGCGAACTTCCTAATACATGGCAACCTATTTTCCTTTCCCTTCCATTGTACAGGAGAGGAAAAAAAGTCACATCGTTCCTACTTTCAAATAATTTTAACAAAGTGCCTAAAGCACATTTGATAAGCGCTCTCAACAAATATGCCAAATTTCAAAACACGCCAATATATAAATTCACATTCTTCGGAAATTTTGAATAAAAAACTTTAATTTTTTGCAGGTATGCTTAGAAATACATCTACTTTAAGATGATGGTAACAATTTTGTAGATTATAATGCAGTTGTTCTTTCGAAAAAATTATAAAAATTATTTAAAAACACAAATTTTAAAATTAAATCATAAAAAATGGGCAAATGTTATTTGGAATGAACCTAAATTTCGAAATGTGAAAGGAAGAATCAAATAAGTTTAATTAAAAAAAGAGAGCTTTGTAAATATATAACAAACTCATTTAACAGTGAGGAGCTAAAATTTTGAGAACTGATTTTTTAAAAACTACTCCTGCGATTTTTAGGAAACTTCGCAGCATGGCATAATTTGAGTCGTAGAATCCAAATATGGAAAAAAAAAGCATGTCATTTCAGAGAAAGTCCGATTTTGTGTCAAAATACCTATATTAAAACAATGCTATATATAAATCTAATATAAACGGAAGATATAGAGCTGTCCCCCCTCCCCCCCCTTTTTTTCGCATTGTACATACATACGGGTGTTACGAAAAAATTCCTTCTGAATCCGTTTTAAATCCATTTTAAAATCCGTTTTGTGAAAAAATACCCCTTATTCTATCCATACGTACAGAAGTCACGCAAAAAAATCCTCCAAATGGATTCTGAAGCAATCAAGATGGATGTTTCCGTTGAAATATGATACCCGTAGTTCTTGGCAATTACAATACTTCCCTTATTTCATACAAGGAAGTGAAA
Source organism: Stegodyphus mimosarum (assembly GCA_000611955.2). Classification (NCBI taxonomy): domain Eukaryota; kingdom Metazoa; phylum Arthropoda; class Arachnida; order Araneae; family Eresidae; genus Stegodyphus; species Stegodyphus mimosarum. Next base: position 9,604 of record KK116834.1, on the reverse strand, counting down.
AACGAGATTGTAAGGTTTTTTTTTCATTGTTTGTTTGTGTTTTCGGTGACTTTCTTTTCTTCCTACTTACTATGCCTAGGAGAAGTACGAGCAAGTTTAATATTTCAGATCCATTAGATATATAACCTTATAAACTATTTCTCCCGTCTTCTTAGCATGCCTTCGTGGTGTAGTGGTCAGCACACTCGGCGTGTGTTCGCGAGGTCCGTGGTTTGAGTCCCAGCGAGGGCATTGCTCATTTTTCACATCCCCTGCTTCCAAATAACCTAATGTCTCTACAACCTATCTGTCTGATTAAATTAGCAAAGTAGGGCAGTTAGATATAAAAAGATAACCGTGTGGCGAAGATAACTTATAGACCACTCTGAATTTTTGATTTACATGACGCTTCCGTTGTGGCATCGTTTTCTTCCCATTATGCACATGCAGTCCATACGTATTTAATAATCCATAATTGCCAATATCCTGAGCGTGTCAGATTATATGTTTTCGTTTCTGTAGTTTTACAATAATAAAATAGGACAAAAAATGAATATATGTGTTTTAATATTTAAAATAAAAAAATTATTGATTTGTTTTATTTTCTGTATAAGCAGAACTCTGAGTAGATTTTACTAAGTAACCTGACTGTTTTAAATTAAAACCTTCCGAACAAGAAAGCACATTTGAAGCAATATAAATTCGGTTATCCAAAATGAAATAATTTTCATAAAAGTAATAATTTGTTCTCGTCGCTACTGTAAGAATTCTCCTATCATCAGAGAATTTTATATGCCTTTCATGCACTCCAATTACATCCGAGTGATGGAGAACTGCAGTTTCGAATCAATAGAGGAAACATACAGGTTTGCATTGGGTCATCAGTTTTCCTCGGGGAAAGATAACAAAGCCGGAACAATATATGTCACGGAGAAGATATAACCAGCAATAACTAGAAAAGTAAACTCTAATTATCAATCAGCATTTCCCTCAAGGCACCACACAGACTCATGTAAAAATAAAATAAAAGGTTGAATTTATTACTATTGCTTACGTAGCGATAAATCGCTTTGAACCACTCTAAATTAGAATGGAACAGAAATGTGAAAAGGAAAGGAAGTTAATATGTAAATTTAACTTGTACAGTACGCAATTCTTTAAACGAGAGCTCGTAATTTTTATTTTTCTCCGGCATGTGTACACTAGTTAGAAAAATCACAAAACCAGAGGATCAAGCAGTGTATAAAAGAAGTGAATATATACAGAATGTTCGAAAACAATTGCTACAGGCTTTATTTTCTTGAGCAGTATAGTTTTTATTTGAAAGCTATAGCAATAAAACGGCAATATCTCTAAAAACCTCGAGATTTACATGGCCGCCTAGATGATAAGTTTAGCAGCCTATTCCTTGCAAAAGGTAAACCTTACCAAGTTGCACGAATGATCTTGAGAATATATTGTAGCGCAGCGTAATGGATAGGATTCGAAGCTGAGAAAATTAATCGACAGACTTTTTCTAACATGATAATCTCCAAAATGTGTTTTAAGTACTTTAGGAGAATAAGCCAATCTGAAATCTAATAACATTTAGTTAGCTGAAATCAAGCCATATCAGGTATGTAAAGTATTCTTTAATTATGCTATCTAACATATCTCACGCATTTTAAGAAAAGAACGTTATTTGCTATTTTCTTGATTTCGAATTCTGATTTCACCTGAAAATTGTTTCTTATTATGGTTTCGAATTATCATTTGGAGGAATTGTTTTGCTTACAAATGGTGTGATAGAGTCAGTATTTTTAAAATGCATAATTTTTCATAAATGTAGTCGTTTGATTGCTTTTGTCCTTTGAATTTTCAAATTTTAAATTTTTACTACATTAATAAGAGCATCCAGCTTAAATTTGAATCATGATACCACAATCTCTTAGTGCTAGAATTGTTTACTTGCATACTCACATTGCTGTCCGGTAATGGTTTATAAAGATCTTCTGAATAAAAGCGCCAAATGAAGAGAAAAACTGCCCTGAGGGATAACAATTTTTAAAAGTAAAAAAAAATAGCCACCATATATTTCCAAATAAAAGCTGACACTGCGTGTTTTCTTCGAAAATTTACTCAAAATTCAAAACCCATATATAAACTGAAATGAACTAAAAAAAAATCTGAAAGCTCTCAGATTTTACAATACTCCCAAAGGGACTTTTTTTAACGTTTTGTGTGTTACCTTTATTTATTAAATGCGTTCTTTTTACTTAAACCATAAAATTCAATTCAACAGCAATATCGCAAAATAATTTTAAAATGAGCATATCTTTCGAATTTCCGTACACAGTTTCGCGCGCTGGAGATAAAAATGTTTTTTCATGCAGATTCTTCATTATTAAATTTCTTTAAATATAATACAGTGGGATAATATTTGGTGGCAATAATTTGAAAAGCGAAACAACGCTTGTAGTGAATCAACGCAAAATGCCAAAACGAAATTAATAGTCCTTCTGGGCTAAAAAAATCCTGGAACGTCCAGACATCTTGCCATAAGAGCGAAGATGTTGCCAAGCAGGTAAATAGATGGAATATTTTTCAGTCTGGAAAGTAAAATACTAGATGTTTAAGACGATAATTTTAACTCTAGTAATCCTATTTGAAGTTAACATTTTTCATCTGTTGTCTTGTATTTTGTATATGATATCTGTGCTGGCATTATTTTCTGCGCCATTTTTATTTTTCGTCTGAAAAATGAGCGAGAAAAGAAATCCTTTTACAACAAATTTCAAACTATAGGTAATCGCGTTTGATGAAAATTCTAATAGCAGTACGGTTGCTCCGTATTTCTCCGTAAATGAAAAACATGTTCATGAATAGAACTAGCCGAGCACAGATTTCACCAACATCAGATTTTTCATTTTGTTTATAACGCACTAAACCAGCATTATAAACAATTTCTAAAATAGAAGAACTCATTTTCCTAAAACAAATAACTCACTTCATTTAAAAGTATTTTTTTTTCATAATCTTAAAACATATGAACTAAAGAAAGAAAAAATGCTGGGATAGTTAGCGTTTAATTGCTTGATACCAACTAACGGAAAAGCACCCAGGTCTTTTGCTAGTTTAACGGATCCGCATATAAGCCGACCGCCCCTAATTTGCTAAAGCTGCAAGAATTCTCAGATTATATACGGAAATATACAGTGATGATATTTCAAGCCAAACCATGAAAATATAATATATTCTGCTTAAGGTAACTACGGATATCGCGAAATAATAAACCATTCAGTACTTAACAGCAGTTCATTCAATATCCTAGGCTGTTCCGGGCCCCACCAGCAGCTGAGCGGTGAAGTCACTGCACACTGGTAGTTCGGTCCGGTGTCCAAGTCCCGGCGAAAGGGCTGGCTTCATGGGCGTTTTCGTGGCTTTTCCCATGTGTAACATACACTCACTTCCAAAAGTTAAGCATGGAGAGGAAAATGCTAATTTCCAGAAGCCAATCAGAATTGAAGAGGGTGCAATTCGCTGCAGAGGTAGATGGAAGTATGCAAATATGTTAGGTAACAGTCAATCGCGCTTTCATGTCAGGAAATATGCAAAAAAAGGCAGTCTTATAAGAAGCCAGCTTTATGAAAGGTTATAGAAGTTGATTGTAAGGGCTGATAGAAGGTGTTTAAAACTTTTATACAATTTGCTTTCAAGACATACGGGCTTCTATGACTTCCAGAAGACGAATGGAAGATTCTGAGCGCTGGCGTGCTGTGAGGCGCATTGAATCAGGGCAATCAATCACAAAAGTTGCTCTTTTCTTCGGTGTTCATCATTCTGCAATTTCACGTTTATGGAAACAATTCCAAACCACACAGACAGTTGTCCGAAGGCCCGTAGCCGATCGCCCAAGTGTTACAGTCCCCACGGAAGATCGATATATTGCTACTGTAGCCAAGCGAAACCGCAAAGCGACCTCCACACGTGTGACATCTATGGTTACAGCGTCCATTGGTAAGGCGATATCTGCAGCTACTGTACGCCGAAAATTACATATAAGTGGACTGTACCCCCGGGTATTTCGAGTTTGTGTTTCTCTATCCGTCCAATCAAGAGGGGCACGATTATAGTGGTGCCGGGAGCATGTCAATTGGAATATGTCTGACTGGGGCAATGTCATGTAAACATGACATTCGATTGTCAAACTGATGAGTCAAGATTTTCTCTAGAGCCAGATGACAAGCGTATAAGGATATGACGTGAACAACGAACACGCAATCAGTCGCAAAACATCACCGAACATCACGCATTCCGAGGCGGAAGCATGATGGTATGGGCAGGGATTTCATTAGGATACCGCACCGACCTGCACATCTTTAACGGGGTTCTTTGATGGCTCTCCGATATCGAGATGAAGTCCTAGAACCCATTGTCAGATTGTACGCTGCAGCAGTTGGCCATAGTTTTGTTTTAATGGACGATAACGCACGTCCCCATAGAGCTGACATCGTCGATGACTACCTGGAGAGTGAAGGGATTGCGCGTATAGCGTGGCCAGCATATTCGCCCGACCTTAATCCCACTGAAAATCTTTGAGATGCTCTCGGCCGTGCCGTATCTTCACGTTTCCCACCTCCAGCCACTCTTATTGAGCTGGAAACTGCTTTACAAAAAGAATGGCGATTGCTTAATTCTGCGGTGGTTGACCACCTAATTGAAAACATGGTCACAAGGTGTAAACATTATATACAGATGAGGGGGGATCACATACCCTATTAATGTCCTTTTCTTTCATTTTATGCTTTTTGTTTTCACTTTATACATAATTCTGTTTAAGTCTCCAGTATGTCATTATCTGATAACTTACAAAAATTTAATGTTGTTTTCATTTCTGTATATAATTATTGATTTTGTTTTATGCACAAATATATATGCTACTTTCCTGCCGAATTTTGTGTCAATCAAAGAAGTATTTGTTTATTTTTTTGCATTTTACATCTTCGTGCTTAACGTTTGGAAGTGAGTGTATATACGAGCCAGTTTCCCTTCAAAAGTCCTTTACGAAGGCATCCCTTCCCTTGGGCAGATAGCACATTTAAATCTTCAGATTGATAGCGCATTATACATATTTTTTAATCTCATAAGTCTTGACTTCGGATTTAAATTTAAACCTTCTAAAATGCCGTTATTTTGATATTGCCAGTAACGAGAGATTTTACTGAACTTTCGAAGTGCCTTGAAACTGCGACTGTGAACTGAAGTGAAATAACGCAGTTGTAAAATGTTGAATATTTAAATTTACCGAAAAATTTTTCAACTTCAAGTTTTAGAAATATTTCTTTAGAAATAATTTTGTGAAAATGTGCACACATAATATATTTTTGAACTGCTTATCCGGGCATACCCTTGGAAACTTCATGAGTTTTAGTTATACATAAACAGAATTGTCTACATCCAAACGAATGAAATCCAGACGAATGAATGCGAATTCATTCGTCAGTTTGTTGTATAATTACCAAAGGTAATCTGATTTAAAATTTGAATTTTATTTTAATCTTAACAGAGCTGCCTACATATTGATGTCTTAATAATTACAGTGTATTCTCGACCTATTGATTTTCAAGGGGATGAAAGGAAACGATGAATGCTTGAAAATAATTTAACCGAAAAACTGCTAGTCATATTATATAAGTAACACATCATAAATAAATAAAATTTAAATACTTTCATCAACAGTACACTGCATTAAAAAATTACTTTTTAACAAAAACAAAAAAATGGCGGATAAGTCTTTTGCTTCTTGGTTGTTATTTTACCTTTAATACAACCATATTTTACCTTGAATACAATCATATTTTACCTTGACTAAAAAATAAAATACGATTTCTCGATAGTTAAAATGTTTTCGCAACTTGCTTTGCTCCCAAGTCACTACCATTTTGCGCGTAGAAAAGTATTTAAACTTTTCGTAAAGTTTTTTAAAGCTTGGTAAAGCTCAGCATCTGCTCCTGTTCATTTTTATCTCCTTCATATTTTTCTGCCTTAATACTATTTGTTACTCAAAATTAAATTAATACTGAAAGCCTTGAGGACTAATAGGAATAAACAAATAATATCTAATAAAAATAAATTCACTGCAACTTGCAACAAAATAGCATTTGGAAATGACGGTAAAAAGCGGAAGCTGAATTAAGGGCCAGATGCAAAGGGTTACTACATTATATTGCTGCCAGGTTTGTGCCAAAATGGGAAGAATACCTAAATGATTAATATGCACTTCACTTCAAAAACATTTCTTTGGAAGATCCACGTAAGAAATACTGTGCCAAGCTAATTACAAATGATAAATTTACAAACAAACGATTACTGTGGAGAAACAGTAGCTTGGGGAACAATGGACGTGGGAACAAATTTTATTTGCATAGAATTTCATTCGAAACCAGAAATGGCGAATAATAGATAAGAAAAAACCATCACTGCGAAAAGACTAGATCGAAGTTCTAATATATTATTTTTATTTCATTTATGTTGAGAAGACAGAAGGGGGGAACAGAATTGTTCTGTGACTATTTATTTTGCTGTTAACACAAGAGTTTCTCAACCAGAGGGGAATTTTGTAGTTTCGAGGGGGAAGGAATGAGATCAACCTTTTATTTACCTGTTTTATGTATTTAGTTTTAATTTATGAATTTAAAAAATAATTTTAATTTAAATAAATGTGCATTTATTTTTCAAGTTTTGGAAAGGAACTAGGAGAATGAACATCTAGCAATGTGAAAGAATCTTTGCATAAGGCAAAAAAGTTTGAGAACTACTGTGTTAGCATAGACAAAGGTACTAAAAAAGGAAGTACATATTGCTACGAATTTTGTACATATGTAAATAATTTTAGTAAAATTATATCTGAAATTGTAGAATTTTTTGCGTAATGTAACATGAAATGCTTGAAAGAGAAGATGCTCTGCCGGAAAAATAAGAATGCAGGGGCAAATCTATTTAACATTGAGTAAATGGATATCTCGCTAAATTGGCAATAAATCACCAAAGGTTGCCAAACCTGGCCACCATTCGGCGACATTTTGGTCCGATACATATATAACTGTAATAGGTATTGTAATTGAATAACTGTAATTGATCCTATATGTAACTGTAACCGCATCTGGTCATCATATTCCTTCGAATAATTTCGAGAAGTGGAAGGTACTAGAGATTTCTCTGAGATCCAAAATATGTGCTTCCATTATCGCCGTAAGTAAGATATTTTCCCATACACGTAAAGGATAGTTTAGGGTAAAGATTAATAATGCTACTGAGGCCACTATTAGCTATATATCCATTACTGTTTTTAAAGCGTGGTTAGATAATTCAATTATTTACATTGCTGGCATGTAGTATAATGTTGAATAAGATTAAAAAAGTAAAGAGCTAAAACATTTCAAATTCCTTTTCTTTCCATTTAAAAGTCTAATTTCTCTTTTTCCTTTTCTTATAATTACTAGAGTAACCGATAGTTAGTTTTGTGCAATTTTTGTCAATTACCAGATTAGCTGATTAAGGAAATTTTGCCAGGCACAGTAATTTATTTAAATATCAAACATAATTTTTAATGAGAAAGAAATCTTATTCCATAAGATAATTAAAAATTGAGGAAAATATATTTTTACAATTTTAATGTCGATACGCTTGTTATTAGGACCTCTCGCATTCAACAGAAAAACACCGTTACTACGTGTTGCTATTAGAGCAAAAATTGTTTCAATACGCCATCGGGGGGCCCTTTTGTACCGGAAACAGTTGGTACTGGTATCGACTATGCATTTTATGGAATAGTCGCCATAACAACTATCGACTGCAATGATATTTTCAGAATGCCTGTCTTCGAAGCAAAATACAAAAATATCTCTTTCCAAAATTAGATAAGTTCAGCAATCAACTATTTATATAAACATTGTAAGTTTTCCTAAGAACTGAATAGACCGAAGAATTATTTTTTAAATCGAATAACTCATATTTATGTAATATATTAATATGTTTAGAAATTTTGCATGGTTGCATAGCTTAGAAGAAATTATCACTAGTTTGGGCAATATTCATGAATATATAAGAGAATTTGATTTATTGGCTGCATGATTAATATTAATCTGAAATCAAAGCTTGATATCTTTATATTAATAAAAAATTATAATAACACATTTTTTTCAGAAAATAATGCGCGTTGTGTAAATGAAATGGAAATACTTTATTTCGTTTTTATTAGTTATGATCATAAAACTTTTCTGAAATGTTAAAGCTTCTCGGATTTTCCTTGAGTCAGATTTAAGTACTAATTAAATCACGAAATTAAAAGCATCTTTAAACAGTCAAATAATTTCCCTGTTCTAACTACTCTACATTTGAGAACTTCTGAATGTGTTCTAAGAATTTCATGCTAAATCAAAATCAGGTAGCTTAACTATTTTCGAATCTTACATTTTATTTAATTAATTTTAACTAACGTTATTCATTTTTATAATTCAACTTGCTTTCATACGTAATAACATTTTACTGAAGCACGTCGAGGAAAACTGTGTGTTTCACAAGATAGTTGAAATCCTTATGAACACTGCGCTTTAAAAAAAAAAAAATGGGACAGTTCTACTGGGCCGATTGACGAACTTCAACTTGCGTTTTTCATGTCTCGAAAGCGCGACTTAGGATATGTTTTAGATTTATGTATGGCATTGCTCTAATATAGATATTTTTACACAAAATCGGACTTTTTCTGAAATAACATGCCAATTTGTTTTCCATATTTCGAATCTACGACTCAAATTACACCTAAATATTAAATTTTGTAAAATTTGGTGAAAACATTTACGGAGAAATTCGAAATTTTATCTTGGCACATTTTTTTTTCAGTTTACGCCAAAAATAATTTACTTGGAGAACTTCGTAATATATAGCAACCTATTTTACTTTCCCTTTTCGCATTGTGCATGAGCGGAAAAAGTCACATCGTTCCTACTTTCAAATAATTTTAACGAAGTGCCTAAACCACATTTGGTGTTATTATCGCTTTCAGCAAATATGCCAAATTTCAAAACGCGCCAATATATAAATTCACGCATATCTTTGGAAATTTTGAATAAAAAACTCTAAATTTTTGCAGGTATGCTTAGAAATATATATACTTTAAGATGATGATAAACATTTTATAGATTATAATCCACATTTTTTTCGAAAAATTTATAAATATTATTTAAAAATACAAACCCCCCCAAGTCCTGCTATGCTGCCTCAACGTGGCGGGGGGTGTCACTGGGCGGAGCGGGCGAAGTACGTCGGGAGCATAGCTCCTGGTAGGGCCACCCTAGGCGTGAAGGCCGCTCCGAAATGCCCAGCTAAAGCATAGCAGGTGAAGACCCTTCAGGAGATTACCGTCTTGGTGATCGGGTGTCACAATCCCGAGGCTCCAGTGACCTTTCCTTTTCTTCCTTTTCCTCTCTTCTTGTCTCTCTTTCTTCCTATCTCTCTCCCTTTGCGGTTTCCTCTACTGGAGGATGGGGCTCACTGTGTGGTGCAGCTACTATTCTGGTTTCTATTTCACCATGGTGAGAAAACCGCCTATGCGTTTGCCGTGCATGGTGACCCGTAGGGTAGGAAA
>KK116833.1:4941-18516 GCA_000611955.2 Stegodyphus mimosarum | reverse complement strand
TCTAAAATCCTATTTGCAAAAGCACAGTAGTGCCAAAAAATTACATTATCAAATAGAATCAAATAACCATTATTAATAAAACAGGAGTTAAAAGAAAAAATAATAAATTGAGACTAATAATTGAATATTTATAAAAATGTGGGAAAAGTATAAGTTGCAAGAAAATAGGAGAAAAAACACAATTATGTACAAAAAGAGCAAAATGGCAATATTCCATTGAGAGTCACATAACAGTATCGTCGGGGGAAAAGTGCAATGTAATTCTCACTGAAGTATTACCTCTACGCGTTTCAACAAACGACCAATTGAGATACTTAACGCGGAAAATTATTTAATGATACATATCAAATTATTTAATGCTTATCGATATCGTCTCAATTGGGCGTTCCTTTTCCCTACGCGTGGAAGAAAAGTTAGACGAAAAAGTAATATACAACATATTTCATCAAAATTCCTAAAGAAAAATTAAAACAACAAGAAATTTTTTTTTAAAATAGTAATACAAATAAGAAACTAGGAAACAAATACAGCTGAATTGTCTTATGACTCATAAAACTTAAATCAAGTAAAGTGAACCTTGGAAGAAAGAAATTTAGAAATCAAACTGTAACTTGTTTAATGAAATAAAAATAAATAATTCAATTGGAATTCTAGAAGGAATGCCAAATCAGGCTATTTTCTTAATGAAACCTTTAAAGTAAAAATTATGGGAAGAAAGCTTAAAAGTGGAAAGGAATTGTCAATATGTCCTATTACAAAGGGTTCGCCCTTTGAGGTAACAACAGGTAAGAATGACTTGAGTAGTCAAAAACTTTTGGTACGTAATTTAATTTGGAGAACTGCCGTAATGTAATTGAAAAGAATTACGAAATCAGTATAATATAAAATACTTGCATTTCTCTTTGCTGTATATTAGAATTTGTTTATGTTGCCATCCCATCTTATTCGAGTGAGTAAAAATTCGCACTGAATTTTGAATGAAATGCTTCACATGCATTAGTTCTTTTTCCATGAAATATCAGGGCAAGCTCAAAGTACTGGGGAAAATTTCTTGCATTTAGCTCTCGTATTTATTACTGTTATTCAAAAACCTGCTTATTAGGTATTTTTTACTTGTTCTCGTGATTTGCAATTATATTTCTCTGTTTCTTTTCCTCTTGGCTGCTATTCGAAAAGTAAATGTAACCCTTAGTTTTTTGAAAGAGGAGGTCTTGTGAGATGGAGAGCGTGAAGACTTCCTGGAGTGTCTAGGAGAGAGGAAAACTTTTTTCTCTTTATAAGCTCATTAGGTCCATCCCCGTCCTCCCCTATTTCGTAGAGGACTTATCTTTGTTAAACACTTAACGGTCTTCCTCTCAGTCAACCATTGTTTCCATTATTTATTTAAATGTTTCATTTCGATAATGGGGAGGTAATTGTAATTTTATTACCAAGGTACTCCGTAAACGCCTTGGTCTTTGGTCCCTGTAAGTGATGCCTGGAGTCTCTCTGTTGTCCTCTCTCTAAGCGGGGATATTCAAATGAGAAACAGAACGATAGCATAGAAGCGCCTTATTTTCACACCGACGCCTCTTGGGAAGTAAATGGAGAAGCACTGTAAATTGTAACTATTTCCTAACGGCCAATACAATTTAACCTTCTACCATCCTGGACCAGTGAAATAACTCACATTAATGTACATCGAGAATATACAGCAGACCGTCAACGTGGACTATGCCTCTAAGAAATGAAGGAAGGCATTTTGATTTTTTGCAACCAGTCGGCAACTTAGGTTTTAAAAATGGATTTATTATTTTTATATTTTTTTAAGTTTGGAGAGTGTTTTGTTCTCTCATTTTCTTTTAATATGTCTGCTTTTAGTATTCTTCACCATATTTAGCGAGACGCAACCATTTAGTTACCACTCGCATCCGCGAGCCCTAAGACTGTTGAGTGTAATTACGTCAATTTTTAGTTTTTTTATGACGTATATTATTTAGAGTAAAAAAATCATGAGAGCGTCTAGAAAAAAACTCTCAGGAACAGAATATAGAAAAAGAGCAAAAGATAGGCTCGAACAGAAAAAACAAATTGCAGCTAAAATGAAAAAATGGCTTCACGGAAAAGACGAACCGTCAAACACTGCCTCAACTTCCAATGATACCGAGATTCTAAAGGATATTGATATTTCTTGCAATTTGCATAACCAAGATGAAGAATCTTCATCTATCATCTTTAAACAGACTACATTTCAGCAACTGAGAGAACAACCTTCTTCAACGACCTCAAACGAACATCTAGAGGGCATGAAATTAGGATATAAAGAATCTTGTCATTTAGATGCGGGTGGGCAGCAGAAAGAAGACTTAAAAACTTTTGATTTGTCGGACCCAGGCAGTTGGCCAATCACAGAAAAAATGAACGATCAGACACGATCTTTCTTAAGCAATCAAGCTGTATTTTTAACCGAAAAGCATCCAGAAAGTATAGACCTTAGGTCCACTGAACGTGATGGCAGACATTTGTCATCTTCATTGGGGTACAGAACATTAGCAAATAGTGAAAAGATTAAAAGATCTTGGCTTATATATTCTAAACTTAAAAATGCAATTTTTTGTTCACCCTGTAAGATTTACCAGAAACATGCCACTGCCGCTACATCAACATTATGTACTACAGGATTCGTTAATTGGAAAAAAGGTTCAGAAAGGTTAACTGAGCACGAAGCATCTGAAATTCACAGAGAGTGCATGATTAAGTGGAAAATTCGACTACAACAAATGAAATCGTGTCAAGGCATCGATCATGACATTGAAAAACTAATTCACACAGAGAAAGAAAAATGGAGAGAGATCCTGAACATAATTATGGATGCTGTATTGTACCTTTCAACAAACTGTCAATTTTTTTAATTTAATGACTCTGCTAGCGAAACATAACTCGACTCTTAAGTACCAGTTAGAACACCTAAAAAAGGGACAAATATCATATTTATCAAAAACAATTCAAAATGAAATTATTTATATAATGGCGAAAACAGTTCGCAATAGCATTTTAAACGATATCAAAGAAGCCAAATATTATACAATAATGTTCGATTGCACTCCAGATGTGTCCCATACGGAACAAATGAGCGAGGTGGTTCGATACGTAAAAATATGTGGTGATGTGTGTGAAATAAAAGAAAGCTTTATTGATTTCATAGAAGTTGGTGGAAAGACAGGAGAATATATTTCTCAACGGATTGTGGAAAAACTGTCACTTGATGGTTTGGATATTGGACAATGTCGTGGTCAATCTTACGATAACGGATCTAATACGGCCGGTACTTATAAAGGAGTACAAGCCAGGATTACAGAAATGAATAAGCTGGCCGAATTCGTGCCATGTTTGGCTCATTCTTTGAATCTTGTCGGTGTGCATTCTGCCTCATCGTGCCCCGAAGCAGTTAACCTTTTTGGAATTATCCAGAAGATATTTAGCTTTTTTGTCGTATCCACAGTTCGATGGGATATTATGAAAAAATGCACAAAAACCAACTTAAAAGGAAGCAGCCAGACGAGATGGTCGGCAAAATATGTAGCTGTGAAAGCCCTTCTAACAAATTTACCAGAATTAGTAAAATCCTTGAAAGAAATTAAAGATCTTTCTCTTAGTGCAGAATCAAAGTACGAAGCAGGACATCTACTGCATGTTGTAAAAAATTTTGAATTTATTATCAACCTGACAATTTGGGCTAATATTCTTCGAGAAATCAATCGAATAAATGTTGAAATTCAAAAGGAAGATATTATTCTTGCGCGTTCCGTCGCATTAATGGAAGGTCTGACCAAAACTTTGCAAAAAATGAGAGAAATTCCTATGGAATATTGGATAGAAGAGTCTAAATCAGTAGCCGAAAAAATTGAAGTTGAACCTATTCTGACTAATAAACGAATTCTAAAGTGCAAAAGACAATTTGATGAATTGTGCGAGAACGAATCACGGACACTTCATCCTGTTCAGCTATTTTCTAATGCAATAAAAATTGTATTTTATCGAATCGTAGCAGAAATTAAAACGAGGGTAAACAGCGCTACTACACTAAATTCAAATTTCGCATTTCTCAATGGTAGTGAAATATTGAATATGTCAATTGAAGAACTGCAAAAGAATGGAGCAGATCTTGCACGAAAGTATGAGCGAGATCTAAACGCATTTGAGTTCTGCCAGGAACTTGCCGTTTTTAAAGAACAAGCTCCAATGTTATTCGGCGACATAAAAAAGCCAGCGCTTTCAATCTCTTGCAACAGATCTACACCTATGATTTGCAGGATGCTTTTAACAATATTTGCATTGCGCTGCGGATTTACTCTACACTTCCAACTACATCCGCAAGCTGTGAGCGAAGTTTTAGCAAATTAAAACTTATTAAAAACTACCTGCGATCATCGATGAGCCAGGAGCGTTTATCAAGTCTCGCAATTCTGGCAATCGAAAATCAAACAGCACATCAAATTAATTATGACGATGCTATAGACTTATTTGCAGAACAAAAGACTCGCAGAGTAAAATTTTAATCCCCTAATATTTTAAGAGCATTGTAACTAAATATTATTTTTACTTACGACTAGATATTTGATTGAACGTTAGGACTTATTTATGTTATTCATAAAAAGGAATTTCATTATTCATTGCATTAGTGATTTGTAACAAGTATATCTTCGTTTAAGCTATTATTAGTAATGTGCCATTTCTATTTTTCGTACTATGCTGAACTGCTTTAGTATTTAGTATGAATAATTTTCCATTAATTTAGCTAGTTAGTATTGCAAATATTACAAAACTGCGTATTTCAGACAAAATGTAAATTTGATTTTACAGTGCAAAAATAGTCTTTTGTGTGAATATGCTAGTATTTATTATGTTATTGGGCTGTGTAGACTTCTTGAGTGGGCTACATAAAGGCGTTATTGTGAAATGAATTTTTAACGTACTAGGTTAAAGTTACTGTTAGTATAGAGAAATCGGTATAAAATTATTCAATCCATTGCATTAGTGATTTGTAATTTGCTTATATTTATTTAAATAAAGTTTTTGATTATGTAGTAATGTGTGATTCCCATTTTTGTACTGTGCTGAACTATTTTAGTGTTTAGTATTGAATCATTTTTTATTAGTATCATTTATTAGTATGAGTAGTTATTTTTGCAAAATATTGAAAAAAAATGCCTATTTGAGGAAAATGTAAATTCGATTATTTCAGTGTATTGATTATTTAGGAGTGTTCGCACGGGTTTTTAATTATGTAACTTTTGGTATGTGTGTTGGGCTGCTTGCGGCTGAGTGATAAAGTCTGAATACTGACAGTTCGGTCGGGGGTTAGAATCCCGGCGAATTAGCTGGTTGCATGGGCGTTTCTGTCGTTTCGCTCATGCATAATTTGCATACGAGCCGATTACTCTTAGAAAGTATTCAGTGAAGGCATCTATCTTCTTAGACAGATAGCCCTCTTATGCTTTGTCGTAAGTAAAGAAACTAAACCATTTGTTATGTACATTTCTTTTATAATAAAAATTGCATATAAAGAATTTCTTACTATAAAATAGATTTTATATTTTATCTCAAAGCGTACTTATTTCTATGTATATTAAAAAATTTAAAATTTGTTACATAAACTTAAAGGAAGATGAGTGAGGGCTGCAGTTTTACGTTTTTGCCCCACCTAGGAAAAATGCTAAATCTGGCGCTGCTTATAGGGTACAGTCATTATACACTTAAACATGCATACCTTCTCTGGGATTCAGACTTAAGCCCACAGTTACTTCAGCTCGTATTTAATAAAGAAATGACTTACTTATTCAAGATATAGCTATGCATTTATTTAACTAGATCACCTGCAATCGGAGTTTGAAACAGCTATTGGTGACAATGACCTACAACTCAATGGTCATAAAGTTTGAAACACATAAGTCACAAGTATAGGGCACTGTAATTAATATAATATGCAATAATCTGTAATAGATTTTAAAACTAAAATTTCTAGTTAAGTAAATTCAGAACTGAAGGAAAAGTTAAGAATTCTAGTCGGCTTGACTTAATTTCGTTTTCACTTATTATCAGGATCAAGTAAATATAAGAAGAGTTCTAGTCACAGTCACCTAATTTCATTTTCGCTGACCATCCGAATCAGTTAAATGTTCTGTTGAGAATTTGAATTCTTTTATATGAAATGTGATTACTCTGATCATATCGTATGAGTTCTAATGCATAACAGTTCCTTTAGTACTGAAAGATAAATTTTGAAGTATTGCTCAAATTTAAACTAGGAGTTTTGTGGTAGTACCCGCTACTTTAGCAATTTTAAGAAAATAATATTTGAATGAATTTTTCATATAAAGTTCAAGTATTTTGTTTCTATACAAGTTTCGATATGAAGCTGTGAAAATAAATATCAAATATAATAAATACATAATAAAGAACTTTTAGTTTTGCTTTGAAAACAGAAAGGTATTTAAATATACGCTGAAGATGCTATATTTGATAATGCAAATTAATGAAAGTATTCTGTAACAGTTTTATGATCTGAGAATGTTTTTTGTGTTATTTCAGATAATCAAAAGAAAGTGAGGAAAATAAGCTATTATGTTTTATGACTTGCTTTTCATTATGTATGTTTGATGTGTACTAAATCCATATAAAAGTATTTTAAACCTTATACTATATGTTGGCATACTAAAAGTTTTAGGTGTACATTTTGAGGAAATTTATTAACTTTTATTTAAGCATGGCTTATGTTGCAAAAGAGAAGAAAGGATTTAATTGAATTAGCGGTAACACTAAAAGTAGAGGAAAGTTTTAGAATTCCTAAGATAAGTAATGCTATAATCACTAGTCCAACGTATGGCCGCAGAGTTTACGAAAGAATCTTTGAACCGCATCATAATAATAAAGAAATGCAAATAGAACAGCCTGCTGAGAGAGAGAGAGAGAGAAAGAAAATAAATCACTAGTGCAACGCATGACGCGGAGTTTACGAAAGAATGTTTCAACCGCATCATAAATAATAGGAAAGGAATGGAAATAAAACAGCGTGCTGAGATAGATAGAAGAAAATAAATGGTTGCTTTATAAAGTATTTCTCCCGCCTTCTTCACATGCCTTCGTGGTGTAGTGGTCAGCCCGCTAGGCGCGTATTCCAGAGGTCTGTGGTTCGAGTCCTCGCGAAGGCGTTGCTCATTTTTCATCTCTTCTGCTTCTAAAATACCTAATCGTGTATAAGGTATTTCTCCAGCCTTCTTTGCGTGCTGTAGCGGTCAGCACGCTGCGCGCTTATTCCAGAGGTCCGTGGTTCGAGTCCTGGCGAAGGAGCTGCATATTTTTCACGTCTCCTGCTTCAAAATAACCTAATGTCTCTACACGGGCACCTGAACTAAAAGGTAGTGGATGATGATTCTCCACCAGCAGGATTTAGCGACTTGGTCCGCTTAATCCCCAGTCGTCCTTTAAAAGGGGGAGTATATAAGGTATTTCTCCCGCCTTCGTAGCATGCTTTCGTGGTGTACTGGTCAGCACGCTGGACGTGTATTCGAGAGGTCCGTGGTTCGAGTCCTGGTGAGGGCATTGCTTATTTTTCACTTCTCCTGCTTCCAAATAACCTAATGTCTCTACACTAGCGCCCGAACTAAAAGGGTGTTGGATGATGATACTTTACCACCAGGATCCCTGATCCCCAGTCGCCCTTTGAAAGGGGGAATATATAAGGTATTTTTCCCGCCGCCTTCGTGGTGTGGTGGTCAGCATGCTGGGCGTGTGTTCCAGAGGTCCGTGGTTCGAGAACCGGCGAAGGCGTTGCTCATTTTTCACGTCTCCTGCTTCGAAATAACCTAATGTCTCTTACGCTGGCGCCCGAACTAAAAAAGGTAGTGGATGATGATTCTTCACCACCGGGATTTGGCAATTGGGTCCCCAAAACCTCAGTCTTCCTGTAAAAAAAGGGGGAGTATATAAGGTTTTTCTTCGCATGCCTTCGTGGTGCAGTGGTCAGCACGCTCGACGTGTAACTGAGAGATCCATGGTTCGGTTCCCAGCGAAGGCATTGCTCATTTTTCATGTCTCTACAGCTTGAATTGGAGAAATTAAAATTACAATGTATCATTACTGCTAGTAGAGTGGAGTCTTGTTCTGAAGATACAGAAATGCCTAAGTTCGAACTGAACAAGTTAATTCCTAATTTTGTTCCTAAAACCGACGATATGAGTTTATTTCTGGACTTGTTTGAGAGACAATTAACCCTTCTGAAGGTACCAATTTCAAAATGGGTAGTCTAACTTGTCTGTTTTCTGCCAACAGATGTTTCAAATTAATTGCAATAGAATCTAATGATTATGATGCTCAGGATTATTAGAAGATTAAAACAAATCCTCTTAAAGCGCGTCAAACTGAGTGCTGCGAAATTTCAACAACTGTTTACTCAACAGAGGAAAAGGTCCAGAAAATACAGGAAAAGACTTATTTTGATTTACAAAGCTACACTGATGCCCATAAATTAAGGATAATGACAGCTCCGGCAAATAAAGGTTCAGAAACAAAACAAACATAACTTATTCATAAAGCCCATTTATTAAACAAATGATGAACAAAAAAGATGGTATATGTACAATACTATTCATAAAAACTACGAGTTTTGCTCTCGGAAACATTTACAAAAATATGTTCCTTACAAATACTTAACATTACGTGGTTGTATAATGATGAATATATTGTATGTCTTTCAGACGATGAAATACAGTCCATACAACGCGTAGGTAAGCTGAGTATCAAATTGTCTTGGAAAAGGTTATTACACAAAGCAAGCGATGCTTTCCGAAGTTCCGGTACACATGCAGGAGGTGCTTGACTAGCTGGAATTCGTCGGCCAAGCTTGTCCCACAGATACCCTATTGGATTCAAGTCTGGTGAGAATGCTGGCCATTCTATACGAGTGATATCTTTAGATTTAAGGCATTCCTTTACAATGTTTGCACGGTGAGGACGGCCGTTTTCATCCAGAAACACAAATTCTACTCCGATGGCGCCCCTAAACAAACGTACATGTTGTTCCAGAATTATGTGCCGACAAATTTGGCCTGTCATGCCACTGCTGGCAACACTGAGCTGTCGTGAGCAAAATACATCTCACAAGCCTGTGAAACCAATCTGTCCCAAACGTCTGTACACGGTTTGCCTTGAAACTGTCGTACCTCTGGCTGAAGATAGCTGACGAGACAGGTCTGAACCTGTGTTCCGTTTGCTTCTTTTGGCAGTTACCGCCAAATACCGGTCGTCATTCGGCGTTGTAACTCGGAGGGCGGGGGACCTGTTCGGTAATGTCTACTGATATTTTCATCATTTGGGAATCGTTGCCAAAGCCTAGAGATGACACTTAAACTATTCCAAGTTTCTCGGATACTTCCATCTGAGAACGCCCACATTCCAGTCGGCTGATAATTTTACCACATAAAAAATCATCCACCTGCGTCCTCTGTGTCATAACTATTCGTTGTGGCACTGAGCGGCTTACAGAACGCCTGCGAAGAATTTCACTTTGCTACCATTCCTTATATACACTCTCGTCATTGTGATTTACTGTCAGCGTCATCTGATGACTTCCTGTAATTTACATATTATTGAAGATGTGTGTGATAATTATACAGGTGACATTTTTACTTTAGAGTTCGATTTCCATGTGATTATGAATTATCCTTAATTTACGGGCATGAGTGTGTTTCGATGCGTTGCTTAAGGAATTAAACATCACAACATTCGAGCAGTTAAAGAATTTGATACTGGCAGATCCAAATTAAGAAAATTGCCCCTACAGATTATAAAGAACATTTTTTGGATAACTGTAGTGAGTGGAACAACCCACTTGCTTGTATCGTCTTTTGAGAAAACTAGTACGAATGTTATTCTTGTCGATGGTACCCAGAACGAAACAGAAATTTATACCACCTAAGTAGGTATTGAAATTAAAGGATGATCGTTCCAAATAACTTTGCAGCAAAAGGTAACAGAACACTTTTAGGAACTGAATTTTTATGCAACGCTGGAATTATTTTAGACCTTCCAAATAATAAATGGTATTTCCGTGATTACCTAAATAGAAATTTAGCTTTAGTGATGATGTTTTCAAACCAACCGAGCGTCCAGAAATTAATGCGGAATTCAATACTTTGCAGTTAAAGAAAATGAAAGAAGACATTTAATTGAAAACCAAAGGGGAAAACTCAGTGCTCTGTTTACAAAACATGAGACTATGTTCCAACCAGAGGGAGAAGTAACTCCCTATATTGAATACAATTAAATGCCGAGAATAATCTTTCAGTTTTAGACCCTCATAAAGGATGTCTCCAGCCAAGAGTAACTTTTAAAGAAGGAGCTTGATGATCTGCTGGAAAAGAAAATAATAGAAGAATGTGAGTCTCCATAGACTATGCCCGTAGTTTTTGTGTTCAAACCAAACGGAAAAGTCCGCTTTTACACTGATCGCCTAGGACTGAATGCTTTTATGATGTCAGACTTATACCCATTACCTAGGATGGATGATTTACTGCCTGTTGCTAAACATACATCATATAAGACCACCACTGATTTACGGTTTGAGTACCATCAATTCAGCGTTTGGCCTGCAGACAGAGAAAAAACAGCATTTTGGAACTTTAAGGTTCGTTTGAATGCCTTTCGCAATGAAGACTACTCTGGCCACTTTTCAGAGATTAATTAATAAATTCCGAAACGGCTTGAAAGACATACTTATTTTATCTTACTTAAATTGCTATATTATAATACTATTAGAGATTCTGAAAAACATGTACCTGATCCAAAAGACGTTTTTGAGAGACTTGCAATTTAAACTTAATGCAGATAGCAAGAAATGCCGTTTTCATTGCAATCGAGTGAAATATCTTGGTCACTGGATTACTGCTGAAAGAGCAGAAGTTGATCCAGAAAAAAACCCTCTGCTCCAAAGAACGTGAAATTAGTACAGTCTTCTTGGAGATCTGTTCTTGGTATAAAAGATTCACACAAAAATTTTCAGAAATAGCTAGACCTCTAAGTAATGTAACTGAACAGAACGTAGGCTGCCCCAACAGCACGGCGACGTCACATCTGAATGTCGCAGTGACGTTGTAGTTACGGCTTTCTGTCTGCTTTTAGTGACGTTACATTGTGACGTCACACTAAAATGTTTATGTGCAGTCACACTATCACGTTGTGAGGCAACACTGTAACATTGTTGTGAAGTTACACTGGGACATTGTTGCGAAGCCAGATTGCGACATTCATACGAAATGAATGTAACGGAATAGAGTCCCATGATTGTAATGTCACTAGAGATACAAAAGGATGTCACGCAACACAGGATCACTTTCTAAATTATTAGCGATATACTCCGTTTTAGAGAACAGATAACCAATAAGAAATTATACTTTTCAAGGTATTAAAATATTTCCATAATATACGAAACTTTGAAATTATTGAAAATATTCAATATAATCATTTCAAATTTTCTCATCGTGCTGTTACGAATTTTGTAGTTCGATAAATAATTTTAGTAGTTATAAGTAAAAGTGTTGTAGTTTTCTATGTAATGCAGTGCGAAACAAATTTTAAGAATAAGCTATGCCGGAAAAGTAAGAATACAGGAACAAGTGCATTTAACATTGATTAATCGGGCATCCTAGTAATTTCGCGATAAATCGACAAATATGGTGTCATTTTGGTCCGATTCCTGTATCACCGTAACCTTGTCAGGTCCCTGAATCAACGTAATATGTATTGAAATTGAATAAGTGTAATTGATCCCTATGTTAGCTGTAAGCGTCATTGCACACTCATTGCTTTCCGGTAATTTCGAGAAGCAGAAAGAACTAGAAATATTTCGGCGGCCGGTTTAAAACTATAAAATACCGGAGAGAGACCATATCAGTGCAGTTGCTTAGTTACTGTTGCTGTGAGGTAGCTCCGTGTGAACTGAGATAAATCTGAGTTAGCTTTCTCTTTGGATGTACTTTCCATTGCATTATATTTAACGCTCTTAGTAGTTTTGATGCGTAACTACTGATTATACTATGTAATACCATGAGCACTTGTACGAATATTTCTGTGGAAAATTCCAGAGTTCTGAAATATTTCTTTTGATAAAAATAAATTTTATTAACCTATTATCGGATTTGTGCATTCAATCTATTACGAACCTCTACGCACGCAATAGTACTAAGGTTGTATAGCATCCTAGTAAGGTTATATAATTGTAATTCATTTATGGTTTATTACAATCTGTACGAACCATGGTGTACCTGAAAATACAGAACATACTATTGCGAAAAATTCGGCGGTTGCGCCTGTATGTAAGCTTTCCGGCATAGCACTAGGGTTGCCATAAAAAAGTGTATGGTAGGGTTGCCAGATTGGCGACTTTATCTCCCATTTGGCGACCAAATTGGCGGTATCCCATTGTCCAATTGGGAAGCTTCTAGAATAATTTCCTGTCGAGATATTTCTCGAAACCTGTGGAACATAATGAAAAGCTATATAAACCCTTGCGTTTCCGAGAGCCGGCAGAGTGTGATTAATTGTGAGAATTGTGAGAATAGCTGCTTACTGTGAGTGCTAAGCTACGCGAGAGTTTTGTATACGGAAAGCGATCGAGATAGTGCTTTGCCGTGAAGCTACTTTTACAGTATAGCTTGACAGTGTATTGGTGATTGTTCCACGGTGTTTATTATAAGTTTAGTGTTGCCGTGAAGCTACCTTTACAGTTACAGCCTGAAGCTGTGTTGCTGATTGTTTCAGCGTATTTATTGTAGATTTTCGACGCTTTTAAAGGTAATTTTGGAACTGTGCTGTAAATAGTGATTCCTGTAAATAAATTGTGCTTTTTATTGTTCTGCATCGTATTTTCATCGGATACTCTCAAATCCACGAACCCGTATAACGCAACAACTGGTGTCAGAAGTGGGATTTGTGAGTGAATACTAGTGACAAGAGCGATGGAAGAACTATTAAGCCAGCTCGTGACTGCCTTTGCTGAATTCCAAGAAGACATGAAAGCCGAGATAAAAGCACATATGATGAGATAAGAATTGGCTATGAAGAGATGATAGCTGAGATGAAGGCTGGGCGTGAAAAGAGGAAAGTCGGCCGAGAAAAAGTACGAGAGCAACTCCAACAGATGAAAGAGGAGCTTGCAGAAGAAACTGGAGCCATAAAAGAAGATGCGAAAGTGCCAAAATTTGCGTCTGAAGAATCAAAGGAAGGAGAAATAAGGGGAACAGCTAATCAACTGCCTGAGAAAAATCAAGAAATGAGGAATGAAACATCTAACGGGGTTAAAAGAAAAGAAAGAAAGCATGAAGAAATAAAAGACGGGAAGGAAGCTTTTGATTCTCAAGTGCCTGAAGTAGAGACAGAAGAAAATGAAAATGCGAGTGTCGAGATCATAGAAACTGATAGTGAAGTTACGAAGTCGCAGTTAGCAAGTATTGAACCATCTGAAAACTCATGTGACTCTGAGATGGAAGAAGCTGATGTGCAGCTTACGCAGAGTGATCCAGTATTGCAAGAAAATTTACC
>KL816729.1:0-19719 GCA_000611955.2 Stegodyphus mimosarum | reverse complement strand
ACTGGAGTAACTTCAATTATAAAATTAATCATACCATCCAAACTGCCTCTCCTCCTCTCAATAGCACAGCTCACATTGATACTGCAATTGAAAATTTAAATATGAACATCCAGGAAGCCATCAACAAATCAAAAAGAATTCTTGCGGATGAGCTCACCACTTTACCTATAAATATCAAACAGAAAATAAATGAAAAAAATAGACTCCGGAAAATTTATCAACGCTCGCAAAACCCTCAAGACAAAAGAAGATTTAACAAATGCCATAAAGAACTCCAAACCATTATAAAAAGCTACAATCAAGATAACTGGCAGAAATTTATATCAAATATCTCTCACACTGATCAATCAGTATGGAAAATAGCTAAAGCAATTAAATACAATAGTAATAACATTGGCCCTATCAAAAATAATAATGAAATTCTCTCTACTCCAAAAGAAATTGCTGATCTCTTCGCTAACAACTATCAAGAACAGTTCTCCAATAATTCTTATCCTTGCTCAAATGACTCAAATGTCTCTGAGCATGTTAAAAATTTTTTACAAGAAAATAGTAACATCAGAAATCACCCAACAAGCCCCCATGAACTCAAGTCAATTATCAAGGATCTCAATATCAGAAAATCAACAGGGTATGATGGTATCTCAAATGCTGCAATTAAAAACCTTCCCATCAAAGTTATAGTACTGATTGTAAACATCATAAATGCCTGCTTTAGAAATAATTACTTTCCCAAACACTGGAAGCATGCTATTATCACTGTACTTAAAAAACCAGGAAAAAATCCCTCCAATACTACCAGCTACAGACCCATTTCTCTCCTTCCTGCCATTGGAAAAATTTTTGAAAGGCTTATCATCAACAGAATAAAGACCCACCTCAAAGAAAATAGCATTTTAAACCCAAATCAATTCGGCTTCAGATCTGGATATTCTACAGTACATCAAATATGCAGAATTGTAGAATACATCAGCGAAGGCTTTACCAAAAAAGAAAATTCCATCGGCATCTTTTTAGACATAGAAAAAGCGTTCGACCGAGTCTGGTTTGACGGGCTACTCATCAAATTAATAAATTATAACTTTCATCCAGGAATAATCTCTATAATCCATAGCTTCCTCACCAATAGAACCTTCCAGGTTAGAATTAAAAATCAACTATCTGAAATCATTGCAGGATTAGCACAAGGGTCAATCCTTTCACCTATTTTATTTAACGTTTATATCAACGACATGCCTACTAGCAACAAAATTCTAACTGCCTGCTACGCAGATGATACAGCTCTTATTAGCAAATCAAAAAACCAAAAAATAGCCAGGAAAAATCTCCAAGATTACGTTGATCAAGTCGCTCAATGGTACAGAGCCTGGAAAATAAAAATAAATCCTAGCAAATCTTCAATCATTCACTTCAGGAAAAACCAAACCAGAAGAAACTTAGGAGATATCAAAATTAACAATAATAGCATTCCCAGAGCCCACCAAGTCAAGTATTTAGGAGTCACAATAGATGATAAACTCACTTTTAGAAATCACCTGGTCAATGTTCGGAATAAGGCCTTCCAAGCAACCATGGCTGTTTATCCCCTCCTTGGAAAAAATTCTACCCTATATTTAAATACCAAAAGGATCCTCTATCGGACATGAACCAAACGGAATTCGGGGGAAAACTCCAGAGTAACAAAGTTAAGTATCACATACTAATAGTTTCTATAGCTTGATAAGTATAGGCACCAAGCATTATTCTGATTATCAGGTTTAAAATCTGAACATTTCAAACATATTACATATTACTATTCACGGTTGGTTCTACTTACGCAATGTCTTGAGATTTTCTCCATTTCACCAAGGGTTACTCTGTTTTTGAGTATGTTAGTTGTCCACATTGCCCAGGCGCAGTGCGCTGGTTTCTTTAAGCGCCAGGTTCTTGTATGTACACAATGAAAGTAATAATGGTCCGTGTCGCTTTCCTCTTCGCATTCGCAGAAAGATTCAATACCATCCGGGCCTGGAGCTTTTTTGGGTGCCAGTGTACATATGATGTAATCCACTTCCGTTTGAGTAGGGAGTGGTTCGTCTCTTCTGATAACTTGGCTAAATTTCGTACTATAGGTTTTTCTCACTTCCTCTTGCTCCTCTAAGTGTCCTTTTCATCATCATCGGGAAAAACTGCATTTATGATCTCACTGATGATATCGATGTTGGGTGAGGCGGTACTATTCATCACAGGCGTTAAGTGTCTAAAAGGAAAAACCTTGTGACATGTTATCTTTCGCGCAGGTCCAAAGGCTTCTGTGATATTACTACAGTAGGTTCTCTACGAGATTAACTTGGCTTCTTTAATTTTTCTTTTACATAAAGCTCTGGCTTTGCTGTGTGTAATCATTTTGTTGTAGATTTGTTGCCGTAGATTTGGATCTACCGTGGATTGTGCTCTTCTGCGAAGTGTCCGCACTCTGCTTCTCTCTGGGTTAAGCTCTGGTGACCACCAGGATATGGAGTGTCTTGCCTTTAGAGATTTCAAACGATATACTTTGTGAGCTGCCTGCACTAGTTTCATAACTAGTACGTCGTAGAGATTATCTAAGCAGTTTCTGTCCTGGCAGTTGTTGAAATTTATGATAAATTTCTCTACATGTGTTCGAATGTGTTTCCGTAAAACGGAATGTCCTCCAAATGCCGTCTTGAATCTTTTTCTAATTATATAGTCTATAGGAGTATCCAGCCTGTAAGTAATAATTTAGTGATCACTGAGTGACGACATGTCGCTCACTGTTCAATCTTGTATGTAGGGAGTTGATATTGTCCGATCTGACCACCCTCGAGTTCTAGATGTTTCAAAAGTAGGCGGTGAGTCCTGAGCGTTGATAACAATGCAATTCTTACTATCCAAGAACTCTAGTACCGCAACTCCTCTTCGGCTCTCCGAATCAGCCCCCCATAGTTGACTGGTGGCTTTAAAGTTTCCTGCTAAGATACAGTGAGATCCCTCAGTTATAAGGTTAGAATTAAGTTCTTCTAATAGAGAAGTAATATTTTCGCTCGGATGTAGATACGCAGCGATAATATCAATGCTGCAATTGCTAGTGTCTAGTCTGATGGGGACTGTATGCTCTGTGGAAAGAGCCACTGTAAATAATCGTAGCTAGCTGATTCTTTGAGAGAATCGTTCTACTGTGTTTTGAAACACTAGGAATCGCTCCATTATAAACATAAGGCTCTTGGAAGATTCCAACATTCGCAGCAGTATCTGTCATTACTTGCAGCGTATTTATGGTTGCTGCATAGCACTTCTGCAAATTACACTGTAAAAATCGAAGACCTGCTATATGTTTATTTAGTGTCATCTTGGCTTAGTTCTGAGCAGCGATCTTTCTCAAGCTCTTGAAATGGGCTCCATACACTGGGCAGGAGCTTGAAGTAGCTGGATGATCTGTGTTAAAAGAGGTCCCCTTTTCAGAATTACTACTGCAGCAATTAGTGCAACTCACCTTTTCTGAGCTACAGTCCTGCGTCAGGAGGCCGTTACTATACTCCGTGAAGACTGGAGTGTTCTTACAGTTCCTGCTATAGTGACCGAACTCCTGGCAGTTATAGCAGAGTATAATCCTAATGTACGGACGAAGAGGACAGGACTCAAAACCCACCAAAAGACGGCCTAATTTAACTAGGTGTTCTGCTGACTACGGTTCTATGTCTGCACCCAGTTTCTCCGACCGCTTTTCTCGGAGCGGCTTGTTCGTAATTGATAAGCACTGGGATTGAAGTTGGGCAGTTGGTCTACAAGTGCTGTTGTTAGATCTTCTTTTCCTAAATTATAAGGTACTTGAAAAATAATGACACTTTCTGTCCTTGGTCTGGGCACCCGGAATTCAAGTGTCTCTAGTAGTACTGGCCTGTCTTCGATTTCCAGTTTGAGGCGTAGCAAGTAAGATTTTTCTTGGCACCTAATGAGAAGCTCTCTGAACCTTGTGTGCTGAATCTGCACTAAAGTGATCCCTAGCTAGGAGGGCTTCAAGTCTGCCGCTAGTTGAGCTTTAATCCCTTCGGGTGACGTGTGAAGTTCTTTGACCTTAATAAGAGAACGTGATCCGATAGAACTGGAGTAGACCTTGAAAGCAGTGAAGTTTTTCGCTTTCTTCATATCACCTCTGTGAATGGATCTTCTTACGCGGACTCTACTGCTGGGCCTGAGGATTCCACTGTTTGAAGCGACTCTGAATGCTGAGGAATCTCGTGAGGTTGCTGTAAACTGTTTGCGAGTTACTGCTGTTGCAGAGCCAAGACTTGTCCTTGTAACTGGGCCCCATATTAGCGAAGTTATGCGAACCAAGTTATGCGAACGATGTTCACAAAGGATGTAAACTACTTTCTCTCAGAATCGTTTAGTCTACGAGATTAATTTGTTTGTAAGATGAATAATTGGAGTTGGTTACAGATGTGGTTAGTTGCTTCTAACCTGGAGTTAGATGTCGATGTGCTAGCGGCACCTTTAACAGTAGGAGGAGAATGTTGAATACTATGCTCCGTGCTAGCTGATGACGGGGGAGTATTTGAAGGCATAGTAAGTAAGAGAACACAATGCAAACCTTTTCACAGCACTAAACAAGGAAGAGGAAATGAATGATTGATACACATGCACTTGTTGTATTCCAAAAAATGCTACGTTTAAATTGTAGCACTGTAAGGAAAGGCTGCGGACATACACTTTACAACTGTGTATACACTTTACAACACTAAACTTGCATGAGGAGATGTACGATCAAATAGCATGCATTGACAGTTGGGCTGGAGTACTAAATATGTACCGTAGCAATAAAAGATTAGATAGTTGTAAGAGCATAATGCATACACTTTCACGGCACTAAAAGTAGATGAAGTAATAGTCATAAACTAATAGTCTTTCAATGAAAATTGAGTGTGGGCTATAGCACTATGAGAGGTAAACTTTTTTTAAATAAAATGCGATGCATACACTTTCCCCTTATATACTTTACAGTACTACGTAAACACAGAGTAATATTCACACACACTATTACACAGCACTGAGTAATAACACAACGAATACTGAAGCACGATGCACAGTCTTTGTAACACTAAACCCGAATGAGAAGATGCACAATCAAATCACATACACTGACAATAAAGCATGCACCATAGCACTATGAGATGAGCTGACTACAAGAATACGACGCACACACTTTCACGGTAGTAAAAATTGGATTAAGATATGTATGCAGAAATCTCATAAACAAATAGTCTTACATGAATATAGAGTTTGCGCTGTAGTACTGTGAGAGAAAAGATTAAAAAAATACTATGTACGCACATTTACGGCACTAACTAAGCACTGAATAATAAATACCCCCACTGCATCCCAGCACTGAGTAATAATACGATGAATACTGGAGCACAATGCACACGGTACATACCTTAAGTAAGCGCTGAATAATAATCACACACTGTCACAGCACTGAGTAATATGATGAATACTGGAGCTGTTCATGGCACTAGACTTGAATGAAGAGATGTACAATCGAATCAGATATATTGCCAATAAGGTATGTACCGTAGCTCTGTAAAGATAACTACGAGATCACAATGCACACATTTACAGCATTTAAATTGAAAAAGGAAATGTATGATGAAAACTCATAAACTAATATTCTTTCATGTATATTGAATATGCGCTGTAGCACTAGTTTGGGCTGTGGTTTATAAGAAGTAAATGCTTCGTGAGCACAATGTACACACTTTCACAGATCTGAACTTGGATGAGGAAAGGAATCACATATAGTGTGAGTACTACATGAGTACCCAGTTTGCACTGCATCACTAAAGGAAATTACTGCTTGAGCTGAATGCAAAGACTCACTTAGTATGAATGATGTGAAGTACAAGAAAAAAAATAATGCATAGACTACGTAAATACTTAAAATTCGGTGTGCAAAGTTAATGTCTTCAAAAAAGTTGAGTAACAGCAGCGATGATGATTGCTGCTCTAATGTGGCCAAAGATGGCAGTTGAAAATCTTTTCTTTCATGCTTTTGAAATAATAAATAAAAGCGACTTGGAAGGGGGGCCAGAATTAGAGTAGTATTCAATTACAAGCACACCCTCTGCCCGCAGCACTGCCTTTCTTCGAGACGGAGCGGAGGAGAGAAAGCTGAGATTCCTTTATCCTATCGGCAGTAGGAAGGAGGATCGCGTAACCAGTTACTGTGTTAAGTAACGACGGTTAGGAACACAAGCCAGACAGAGTAACACTTAGAAAACTAATTAGTAAATAATGATGAAACTTACAAGTCTGAAATTCTAGTGCTTTTCTGTTGCTGGAGATAAAAAAAAACTCTTGGAAACCCTAAAATTCCGCTCACAGTGAAGCAAAATGCAGGAGCAAAATTCGTGCAACCTCCCACCTCTACGTTCAGAATCCTGAATTATGTGGCACAGTAAAAGATGAGGTGTAGTGTCGTAAACCGCGTAACCTTGACACACTTTGGGATGAGACTCAAGCGGTGTGCTCAAAAATCCCATCGGGCACTCTGGTGCGAAATTTCGGGATCAGTCGTGACTTGTACTCAGAATTGTCGATGCTGAAGCCACCATTTTCAGCAATTACTTTAAACACCATTTGCAACAGTCAGTTTAATCATAAAGCATACTTTTTTCCAGAAATTTAATCTTGTAAGTTGGAAAATAAAAGTCTTATTACAATTCAACGTCTATACATTTTTCTGACGCACCCTGTATTTGTAGAAACAGCAAGATCGAGATTGTGTTTGGCTTTATTACTTTCTTACGTAACTCATGAAGAATTAAAAAAAGTATCATTTGGCATTAAGATGGTCAAACAGTATGAAAAACTCTTAAACTGGTATATATTATTCATGAAGTTTAACGTAAGTTTCAGGAAAAGTATAAAAAGTGTTTGTTATATTCATTATGCTCACTTAAAATCTGAAATGTGGGTACCTGTATCAGAGTAAAATGATTTAAAATTTAAATTATTGTTTACTTAATTCCGAAAATCTTTTTGGGGTTTATTATATATTACATCACTTTATAATATGCTGCGAAAATACGCACACATTCCTTTACATTCTTAAGTCCCAATAAACTTCTAAACAAGCGCTTCTGCCTTTTGTTGTTCAGATTGCGACATTTTAATAGGTTTTATATCTGTTTTACTAAAAGTAATAACTTAACCTAAACTTTCGTATAAATTAAGTGAGCAATAGTAAAAGATGAATTGCAAAGCACCAGTCACTTGAAACCTTTTCAAAGGAATTGGCTTTGGTGACTTAGATCTGCCAAGTATTTTAAATTCTTCCGTGACTACTTTAAAGTCTAGAGCTGTGAAAGTATTTCGGGAAAATGTCTTACCAAGTTAAGAATTCGGAAATGGAATGGAAATAAAAGCCCCTTGAATCCCAGTCATGTAAACTGCAAGCAAAGTTTCCCCACCTTATTATTGAAATAATAAGATTTTATTTTCCTTTAACTTCTCCTTACTTATAAGTTTCACAAAATATAGCTCATTTAAACAAAAAAAATTTCATTAATCTGTTAAATTGTTTCAAAATTTTAAATAAATTTGGGAAACAAAAAAAAGAATTTGCTATTTTTTCTGAACTGTTAATTTAGAAATCTCTCTTTATATTTTTTTATCAAGTTTCACTGCAAACTTTATAGCATGTTTTCAATGATGAAAGCACTATCAGAATTATTTGCAGTTCCCTATGATATACTTTGATTACCTTTGAAAACATCCTGAATCTAATTTAAGAAATTAAATCTTAGTGTAAAAATCAAACTTTAGATCAAATATTCAATCTAAGTTTCATATTAATTTCCAGCTGAAATATCCAGTCTAAATGAAAATGAAACATAACAGATTCTCGAAACATTCCAATTAATTAAATGGTCTTTTCTTGAAGCTAGTAGCATATTTACAATACTTCAAGTGAAAGGAAATTTACTTTTTTATTTATTGTACGAGTATTTTATTTATTCTTTTTAATAAAACAAAAGATATTGTATGCTGCTGCACTCTTCCCTGCTAGCCTTGTTACTAAGAACCATTATTTTCGCACTTTTACAAAAACTCTAAAGCAGCATATGCTTAGAATTCCGATAGGTGTTGGACTACGTTTTTCTACTTTTTCAGTCTTTTTTAAGTTCATCATATCAATGTTCCGTTTTCTTAGTAAGATGGCTTACAAAACGTTTCTGTGTGTCTTTTCATTATTAACGTTTTATATGTTAACTTTATTTAATAGATATTACGTTCTACGCACTTGCGTCACATCGTTACGTCGCTGGTTTTGGTTGTATCATTTAGATAAATAAAAGTACTTGGTGAATAAAAGTGAACAGGTTTTAAAATTCTACCAATGACCCTTTAAAAAGTAGTAGGAGCTTCGCATAAGCCAAATGGCATTTTTAAAAAAGCATAAATGCCTGACTTTGTGATAAATGCGATTTTCGGAACATCTTCTGGCTATACACAGATTTGAAAATATAATGAAAAAATCCTTAATATCTAGCACTGTTTTATTATTCGTTGATTTAATTTTTCTAATTACTTCTTCTATTATCGGCAGTGTATAGACAAGATATTGTTGCGTGCGTATGCGTTCGTAATGGATTGAATGCACAAGTCGATAAAAAGTTAATGAAATTTATTCTTTTCACAAGAAATAAAACAAAATGCTGAAATATTTCCTCAAAGATATTCGTACAATATCACAATAACTCAAACGTTAAACAGAACTCAATTCAAAACTGAGAAACTAATTCAATCTCACAGCGAATTCGCTACAATCAATAACAGCATTAAGTAAACAAACAGTTCGTTTAAAACAGTTCGCTAAAACTCAGCTGAGGCGTTTTAATTCGGCTTTTATAAGCTTTATAATTATTCATTAGAACTTTCTGGTAAAACCTATCTTCTCGATT
This sequence comes from Stegodyphus mimosarum, assembly GCA_000611955.2. Classification (NCBI taxonomy): domain Eukaryota; kingdom Metazoa; phylum Arthropoda; class Arachnida; order Araneae; family Eresidae; genus Stegodyphus; species Stegodyphus mimosarum. The sequence goes on along the minus strand of KL816729.1, from coordinate 10,759 downwards.
TTTCTCGATTTTTGTGGATAGCAACAACAATTACCAGATATTTATTTATTAAATATTAAATGCGCGCGCTCTTTTATTTTTACTTTTCCGTCGTAGTTTCTCTTCAAAAATCGTCTGCACAAGAATTTAAAACAGTTTTAATTACAATTCTGAATAAATAGCTAAATAAATACGAAATCTGTAACAATATTTAAGATACTATATATTTTTCTACAATCAACTGCGAATCGCCAAGCTTTATCCCCCGTAGATGGGAGATTGTTCTTCTTTCGGCATACATAACCGAAGTTCTAGTAGCAGTAGTAATAAGTAGCTCTTACGCTAGTAAGAGCTACTTATGTGAATTATTATTTTATTCTTTATCATTTCTTGCATGTGTTGTTCGATAATTTATTCTTTAACTTTGTCACAATGATAAGTCATTTTCGGTGAAGTTATTGTATCTCACAATTTGATTGTGGCCTGGCTTCTTATAAAATAATTAAGAAAAATGACTTAGAAAATGTTCCAATTTGGTTTTTGTCTTCAGCTGGTGAGCAATTTAACTCAATGTCTGGACGGTGTGTTTCTATTTCTTCTCCTTTCTTCATCTCCAGCTGCAGCATGGCCTCTTAAAAGCTTATTTTGTAACCCTCCGCCTTTAAATAATCCATCCCGAAAATTGCTGGTGCTTGAAGAAATTTTACAAAACAAACACTACTTTTTGCTGCTCATTCTTTATTTGCACGTGTTGCATGACTTTCCCACATTGTTTACCTTGGACGGAAATAACTTTAAATCCGCAACCTCAAGTATTCGATAGCTACAAAATATTCTTGAAAAAACTTCTCCGGTATGAAACAGTATTTAGCTCTGGTGTCTAATAGTGCCTCTGTTGCAACATTGTCTTACAAAATTTGTATTACAGGCAGAGGCAAACCTTCCATTACTACTGTATTTAGCTGAATCCTAGAGGAATTTTCTTGCCTCCGGGAAACTGTACCCTCTTATCTTCAGTACCCCTGATTAATTTAAATCCTATTTTCTTCCTTTCCTCTGTTTCTTCTCTTGCATTTTCTTTGCGGAGTCAATTTCGGCCTGCCTTGTGGTTTAACTCTGCAGAATTGTCCACTCGACCTCTGCCCATATCATTCTATAAGTATACTTCCAGCAACCTCTTACTTTTCGAACTTTATCGAGATTTCAAACAAATTTTCGAACGTGCTTGGATTTCTTAATTCAAAGAAATCTTGGATTTGAGAAAGCAAACTAGGCAAAATCACTTACGTCTGCATCTGGTCTTTTCCCATATAATAAATTTCAATTTTGAATTCTCCTTAACATAAACTCGGTCATTTCTTCGACCTGCAGCTTATGTTTATTCAAAAGTTCGGCTTCTAACTTGGCCCAATCTTTCATTACGAGGAATGCTTTTATGAGGACATTTTTAAATATTTCGAAGTTGTAGGTGTTACTTTCTGGCTTACTCAATCAAAATTTCCTAAGCATTTGTACCATTTCAGCACCCGTCTCCTTAATGAGTCGGTTGTTAATGAGTTCAGCTTTTTGAATTTTCGATACCGGATAAAATAGAAAATGTTCAAGAAAAGTAATTACTGAACTTCTTCGATTAACGTCACTGCAGGTTCCATCCACGCTTGCGTGATGTCCATGAGGAAGCCAAATCCCTCCATGGACTAATTGGTGCCGGTAGGACTTGTAAGCTTGAGAGGGGCGGACTAAATTTTGAACTGCCTTGCAAACATAATCAGCAATTTTTTGGACCTAAGGTTTAATGTCTTTCGCTGCTGTAAACTATGAACAAACCATTGACAGACGTAAAGCGACTTATCACTAAGTCTAAAATTAAGCACAGAGGCTTGAAAAGTATATAAAAGACCCTTCTATATCAAACTCAAATAGATGAACAAAAAGCACATCTGATACTTACAAATCCACCAGCATTTATGGCGAAACCTCAGGGTAGAAACTGAAATATAAAGCTAAATTTAAATATGTAACAGCCGAAGGCTACAGAGAGTAATTTATCGCGATGTCGGCTAGGAATTCACTATCGTCAATTTAACTATCGGCAAGTAGTACTACAACGCTGCACACAGGAACTGTTACATAGAAATCAAAATTACTAACGTGGCCTTCAAGAGGCAGAACACCCTCTGTCTTAGCCGTCTCAAACCCTCACTTAAATGTACGCGAACTAATTTGAATTCGAATTCTGTCGGGAAAGCTGAAAAGAGAGAAGTAAAAGAAAATTTTAACACATAAAATGCTTGGTTATGTAAATTGAGTAAAACCTCACAATGTTTTGGTTTTAAAGTTTCTGTTCAACAAGAAGCAATTAGTAATAATAACTCTTCAGGAAATTAGTAACTTCACTACGTGCCACTAACCTTAAATCCCGCATATTTCAAGAATCAACTGTAAATGGAAGCTCACATCTATAATTAGCATTTAAGGAAATTAAATTCTCGAAATGCCATTTAGAAATAACAATTTACGCATCATGTTTTTCTTAATTGTAAAATTTCCTTTAATTATTTCAGATTAATTTAATTATTTCAGAGCTTCCTAGTTTTCCTGTTTGTACACATCATTTATTCATGGATCATTAATTGCCTATGTGTTTACAGAAATTTTCTTTCATTTCTAGGAAATTCTTCATTAAATAGATAAAAAGAAAGCTCGAAATTTCATTCATTTGTCAACGAATGGCCTCTTTGTTCCCTTCTCACGTTTTTCTTCCTCTATCTGTCTCTAATCCAAACGAAAATAGCCCAAAACTAGATTACTTTATGGGACAAAAAACTATGCAGAAAGTTTGAACTTTCAGCTGAAAGGAAATGCTTTTAACACCCATTTAAAATACTTACTTCGTAAACGGATTATCTTTTATCACAATTGTTCAATAAAGATATTCTTCAGTGTTATATGGAGTATAATGAGCTGAACAGCAAAAAGAAGAAAACATTTTCAATTTATCAATGATGATTACATCCATTAAGATTATGTTCTTTCACGAAAATGGCAACAGATTTCACTAAATACAAAATAATATAGCAAACAATCCATGGATTTTAGAATTAAGATCCTTAAACTCAAGTTCTCATTCCCAAAACCTAAATCATCAATGAAATAGCAACATGTTTTTATCTGGATCAATTCTCAATTTTGTCGCTTTCAAAAAAGTAATAAGATCCGCTTTTTTTACCATTGATTGCAAAAACAATTAGCTTTTCATGGCAGGATCTGTCTCTGATTATCTTTATTATGTTAGGGCTAAGACATCTCTAAAATATCATTAACTACACCTTCGTAAATCTACTTCTAAATTCCACAAGTCTAACAAGCCTCTTGTTGCCAGAAATAATTGAGCTATTTTTTTAATACCACCTTTTTTATTTTTGCTCTTGCTAATAAAACTTCATTTCATCGAAGGAACTTTTTGTAACTTTGTTTCAGCCTTTTTACTGTTTTTTTAATGCGTGGAAAAAATAGCTTTTGATTTTAGTTAATGGATATGACATCCTGAGGAAATAAAATTATTGTCTCTTGAAAGAAATATTTTGGGCAAGTTTCATGAGCAAGCGATTCAGTGAATTAATGTACAGCTATGTTTTCAATAATTAAGCCTTTCTTTATTAAATAGGGCATAAGACTTCTCATGGCATTAATTTACGATGAAATAGTGTCAGCCATTCGGTTTTGCAATTGTGAGGCAGCTCTTCTGGATCATTAATTCTTAATCTAGGAGGCCTATCGTAACAGCTTAGCTTAAAATAATTCTAGGTGTTACATTGAAATCAGTATACCACCAGATAGCAATTTTTTTCAGTCTTATCATTTTTGTTTTTTAAATAATTAGTAAGGTTTATCTTATGTTAATTAACAATTATTTTAATTTTTGTATCTTTCCTATCTTATTCTAATTCCAGCTTACAATTTCCTGCCAGAATGTAATTTCAGAAACGCAGATAATGCAAATGAGAATGAGTACTATTTAAGTCCTGACTTAACCGACTTCAAGAGAGAGAGTATGATTCCCTGACTAGCGCGCGTTTGCCTTCTGGCTACATCTCTCTTAGCTGTTATTACGCTCGGCCAGATCTTAGGCCCTTGCTAGGCTTCGCCGATTTAATTAATACTTAGGGGCCAACTAGTTAGATTTTGATAGCTTCGCCTATAATCTTTAAGAGCTCTAGTTAAGCTAATTTTAGTTCAAATTATTAGTATTTAAGTGGCGGCTTTATGTAAAGTTTCAAGTCGGAACTGATTGTAAATATACTGAGTAATAAAGGGTTTTAAACCCTCTTTCAGTCTTACGTATTCTGTTCACGCACTTAAGCGATTATTCGCTTATTAGTGTTCGTGGGGTTCTGAACTAGAACTTTAGATTTAAATAGTTGAACCTCACAAATTTTTTAATATTTTTTTAATTTTTTTGAAAATTTAAACTTGAGAATTTGAGGTATTATACTACAATCTTAAATTCAGCACTGAAGTTTTGGTTAATTTTTAATGACTGATTGTATGAGAATTTCATCTTGTACATGATCATCTTAGTTGGTATTCTCAGATCAGGAAAAATCTCATTAATTGGAAAATGATATTTCTGCTTTTGAAATACCAAAATTATAAACCAAGTGGATAAATTTCTTACTACTAGTAGCTCTGTGTTTCGGATCCCAGTGAACAGGCTGGCTGCATGGTATTTTCATAGCTTTCTCCACGTAACAAGAATACGAGCCAGTTTTCCTTAGAAAGCCCTTTATGGAAACATTCCTACCTCCAAAGTAGATACCCGCAGTATGCTTGGTCACAATACAATAATAAGAAATCAGAAAACTAGAAGACCTATAAGTAGAAATATCATAGATTTTTATAAATTTCTTAACCTACGAAGAGAAGGATGCGGATTGCAGGCATCTTTTTACTTTTGCATTTGGTGAAACATTTAATAGAATTTAAATTTCATCCAGAAAACATTTTGTTCTGTTTTTGTCTCCTTAGTTAATTTACTTATTTTAATCTTTTAAAACTATGGTAGAAATAAATTGCATTTTAAGCGAAGAAATGTATTTTATATTTTCTACTCTAATAAACTCATGAAATAATTATGATACAAATCACGGAATAAGCATGGCCAGATTTCAAAATGTCATAAATTAAAGCGTTACTTGAAGACATTGATCAATGTAATATTTCCACGTAAGTTTTTTTTTCTTTTCTTTCCTTTTGGGAATCACCGATATCAAAATACAATCATGATCTTTTCAGATGTCTTCAAGAGCCAATATCAGTATTCTTCAACTCTCGCCAGATTCCTATGTAGGATACATTGACACAACTGGAAAGCGCTAAATGTTAATTTTTGGATGTCAGGTAAACATTATCTGAGTATCCATGTATGTACCAGGTCTAATTCCCACTGCTAAAGGGTGGTGCCATTGAAAATGCCGTTCAGACACAGCAATGAAGCTGGTTAGTGTTACAATTTTCAAAACCAAGCAGTGTTTTTAAAGTTCAGCATTCATTCAAAAGAAACTTTAACGTTGATCCGCCTACCTAAAATTCCAGTTTGAAGTGCCATAAAACATTTAGTGAGACAGGTTGCATTTGTGATCCAAGAAAAGAGTGTTCTGACTAACCTTCGTTCTCACAGGATGCTGCGAAGCAAATTGAATAGAATGACTTGACTCTTTGTAACATTTCCCTGCGGGAGGTTTATGAGGATTCTAAAGTATGCATATAATAAATCCATCCATGTATATCCCTGAATGATCTTCAAGAAGGCTTCAGCGCTGCCCTCAACTCCATCATACTGGATAAGCTTCACTTAGTGCATCGATGTTTCTTGAGTAACAGATGGCGTGCTTGTGATTCAAATCGATACCTCAAAAGCTTTATGATTTTATTCAATTAAGGTACAAAAATGGGTAAATAATTATATAAAATATTGTCTTTGAAAAAACAAAATTCAGAATGTTTATTTACATAACTACTAGCATAGCCTTAGAAAGAAACTGCAGTTTTGTTGAGATTAAACCACAAAGTAGAATGTATTATATTTCTTTCAGATTTCTCATGCATCTTTTTTCTTTTCATGTTTTATATGCCATACAGGACAAAATTAAAATCAGCTAACTAAATATAATGCTGATTTGGTCTATAACTTAGTAAAATAGAGAAAGTTCAGGTCCTTGATAGCTTGAACAGTTTTAATCTCTTGGACATTTTTGTCAAGACATTTTAATCAAGTTTTGCATTTACTTAAAACTATTTGCATTGGAGAATTGAAATATTTTTTTTTCATTTTAGAATATGTTTTCTTATATTATTTTTATTTCAATTAATACTCTTGTTGTTAGCTTTGTTAATGTTTTTATTTACTTGATTTGAATGTAACAATTACAACTAAAAAGGGATGTAAGCAACAGAGCTATGCTGAGAGACCTTTACTAACCGAAGCAAATCTAAATTAGACTTCTTAAGTATTTTATTACTTCTATGTTTATATTTAAATTGTATTTTAATTTATAAGTAAAATAGCACGGTGTGACTTATATGAAAAATTAAGAATACACAACTATCTTTGACTCTAAGTTGTTATTTAGTGTTACAAGCAGCAAATAAATACCTTATTTGCGAATAAAAAACAGTCATTCTCTTGTCTAAATGAGTTAATTAACTATTATAACTAAAGGGCCGTTTAAACTTTACATTTAACAAAAAATTTAATTAAAATAAAAACACTACATAGAAGAATTACATGACGAAAGCAATAAAAAGTAACATAAGGCAAATTACTCTTGGATAAGAGGAAAAGTTATGTCCACGCAAAAAAATCTGTCGAATCTCCAACTAACGGTTGAGATGTTAGTTGTTTCAAAACTGTTTTAACTGTTGCCATTTACCGTTAGTGTATAGAGTCCCCCTAGAGCTGTGATGACGTCCCGGCAAAGAGTCCGTACTGGATAGCTCAATTTTGCGAGGTGTGCCTCTTTTCCTTATGGGGGTCACAAGATCGTGGTCTTTCGATGGAGGCAGTTCATAGGGTCTCATCATATTAATATGATAAGTAGCTAACACTTGATCAGGAGTAGTAGGATCTGCAATGTCATATGTTGTGGGAGATCTGTTAGTAATCACTAGATACGGACCTTCGCGTTTAGGCATTTTTTTACTTTTCTTGTGTATGGATTTACTGACTGGATTTATAGTTATCCATGCTTTGTCACCAGTCTCATAGTAAGTTTGTTTACGTCTTTTATCAAAGTATTCCTTTCTTCTGTCTTATTTTTGTTCGACACGCTTCCTGATTTGAGGTGTCAAACGGGAGAATTCTTTCAAATACGGCGTAATTTCAGCAACAAAGTTGTTTTCAATAAGTTCTCTTAAATCGTGATTAGCGTCATCCGTCGTCCTAAGTTCTCTTCCGAACTGCAAATAAGCAGCGATATGACCTGTTGTGTCACATATTGCTGTATTCATGGCAAAACGAATCATGGGTAGTTTTTTGTTCCCCAAGTATCATGAGCATCACCGACTAGTATGGCTAGTTTGGGTTTTAAATCTCTGTTCTTTCGTTCGGAGGGATTCGCTTGAGGGTAATAAACAGAAATAAGTTTTTTTTAATACCAAGGACGTTACAGGTTTGCTGCATTACAGCACCAACAAATTATGTGCCATTATCACTAATCAATCTTCTGGGTAAACCACAGCGTAAGAAAACTTCTTCAGTTAAGATTTTTGCACAATTTTTCGCAGTGGTATCTTCCAAGGCGAAGAGCTCTATCCATTTCGTACTGGTGTCTTCAATAAGAAAAATCCGTTTTTTCCCGATTGGGGTTTCTGAAGTGGGCCAAAAAGGTCTATAGCAAGTGTTTCAAACCTCTGTGCATGTATAGGTGTTCTAAGTAATTCAGAAAGTTTCTGGTTTACACCGATTGCACTCAGCACAATTTTTCACGATTTATGAGATATACTTTCTGATACCAGAAAAGTAATACCTGGAGGCAATCTTATGGTAGTGTTTCAGCTCCACAATGTCCTGCAGTGGAGAAATCGTGATACTGCTGTAGGACTCGTTCTCGCTCTTGACAAGGGACAACTAACTGAGCCTCTTCTGAGTCTGTGTTGGTAGAGTAACGGTATAAAATACTTTGTTTCATGAGCTATCCTCTACTAGTCCAATTTTCATAATTTTCATCTGTTTTGCCATTCTCAAAACAGTCTTTATCCTTCCTTACATCTTCATCTTTCATTTGTTTCTCACGAATGTCTTTAGATTTCCGGGATGGTAAATCTATAAGTACAGCATTTAAATCGCATAGTCATTATTTGCATAAGATGGTCTAGAAAGAAGATCTACTATAACACTGGATTTTTCATGAATGTAGACAATTTTGTATGATATGACTGCATTTGAAGGGCCCATCGAGCCAAACGACCAGATGGTGATTTAATACTCATTAGCCATTTCGTAGGTTGGTGATCAGATGCAATTATTATTTCTTGGTTTTCTATATAACCGCAGAAATTCTTAAGAACCCAAACTACGGCAAAAGCAGAATTTTTTGCTCCTGATGGAGGGGGACCCGTTTTGCCCTCGAAATCGATTGAGATTTTGCAAAATTTTTTGCCGAATACAAGGTTGTCGATTAGCCTGTTCTATTCTCTCTCGGTAGTTGAAAAATTTTTTTCTGCTGATTTAGCAATCGACTTGCATCCTCAGTCACATGTTCCTCTGGGCCTTCTCCTTGGATGAGGACTCTCCTAAAGCATAATTACTAGAATCTGTCCTAATGATGAACGGTTTAGTTCCCTCAAGTTGAGATAACACAGACGGTGCAATCAACCTTCTTTTCAACTCTTCAAATGCTTTTTGTTCGGTTTTACCCAATGTCCACTGTTTATTCTTTTTGGTTAAGTCACTAACGGACCTAGCAACTTCTGAAAAATTAGGGACATATCTTCGGAACCAGGAGCACGTCGTTAGAAAAGATAGAACACTCTTTACGCATGTTGGTGTAGGAATTTTCTGAATGAAGATACACATATAGGACAAAATAATACGAACACCTGTGAAAACGTATGACGTATTTTACACTTGCAGTACAGCCGCGCCACCTGCAAAGGAATGTGTCAGGCTCTCAACAGCAGTCTTCTGCGTTGCATGCTTCAATCGAACTATTTGTGAGAAGTTGAAATGTCAGACCTGTCGAGCTCCAAAGAGGAATGATAGTTGGAGCGCGTTTAAGTGTAGCATTTTTTCCTAATGGCAGATTGTGAACAGTTACATTTTGTAACAGAGTGCATTACTCTATACTAAGGCCAGATGTGGTGGTCTCTTTATTATGGAGACACCTAATAGCTGGGCCACGAATTTAAGTGGTGCATCGGTTACGGAAACAGCAAACCTTGCGGGATGTGCAAGGAGTACGGTATCAGCCGCTATGACAGCGTACACGAAAGAAGGTAAGACGATATCTTCAACGCACAACAGTGGCCGAAAGTCAAAGCTGGCTGATAGGGATAGACGGGTCTTGAAGCGAATAGTAGCCCGAAAGCACAAGCAGTCGTTATTCGAGATAACATCCGAAATGAACAGTCATCTTCAGAACCCCGTTTCAACAAAAAGTCAAAAGGGAACTTCATGTTGCGAACGTTTATGGCAGAGTGGCAATTCGTGGTGACAGCAACTAATGCTTTCAAGCGATGCCAATGGTGCAGAGATCACAAAGGCTGGTCCCCACAGCAGTGGCAACACGTAATATGGTCAGATGAATCGTCATTCACCTTATTTCAGACGATCGACGCGTTTATGTCTGGAGAACACCCAAAGAAGCGTTTCATCCTGACTGCCTCTTGCCAACTGTGAAGAATTAGGGTGGCGCCATTATAGTATGGGATGCGATACCTAGACGCGGTCTTGGGCCACTTGTTATTCTGCATGGGAGGATCAGATCCGATCACTATCTAAGCATTGTAGGGGATCATGTCCATCCTTTTGTCCAGACTGTAATCCCTGGGGAGTGACCGCTTTTTCAAGACGACAATGCCCCCCTCCACACTGCTAAGTGTATTCAAGAACGGTTCGAAGAACATGACGATGCAATTGAACATCACGTTTGACCCCCTCAGTCTCCGGACTTGAATATTATTGAACGTTTATGGGCATGTTTGAGTCCAAACTTCGTTCCCGATTTCCACCTCCATCCGGACTTTCGGAATTAGAGACCGCTCTGCAGGAAGAATGGCTTAATATTCCTTTAAATATTGTCCATGACCTTTATGCGTCTATCCCACGTCGCACGCACGCAACATTAATAACATTAACAAAAACTAATTTGGCTCTTTTTCTTTAAAAAAAAAAGATACGGATGTACCATGTAATTGAAGATACATATTGCATTTTCTCATAACTGAAATATCACGGGTTAATTTAACACCTGTTATCTTCCGAATGATAAACATACAATCTCAGTAAGTATTGTTTTCGTTAATACTCAAATATTTATAAAATTTAACAGATTTTCACTCTATGTTAAACCCTCACAATGAATGAAATTTTACACAAAATAATCCTCCTACCTACTGCATAGCAGCTTTACACTTGTAGAGACATTAGGTTATTTAGTAACAGGAGACATGAAAAATATGCAATTCCTTCGCCGGGAATCGAACCACGGACATACCGACGAAATACCGGCTCAGTGTGCTGACCATTACACCACGAAGGCACGCTAAGAATGTGGGAGAT
>KK116832.1:222490-244539 GCA_000611955.2 Stegodyphus mimosarum | reverse complement strand
ATTTCAAAGCGAGCAATGGCAACACTGTACAAAAAAAAAAAACATTTTTATTTCCAGCGCACGACCCTGTATATCGGAAATTCTAAAGATATGCTGTTTTGCTGTTTTTAAATATTGTTACGGATTTTGTATTTATTTAGCTATTTATTTGGAATTGTAATTAAAATTGCTTTACTTTCTTATGCAACGCAGACGATTTTTGAATAGAAAGCTACGCCGGGAAAGTAAAAATAAAAGAGAACGTGCATTTAATATTTAATAAATGAATATCTCATAACTGCTGTTGCCATCCATAAAAACGAAGAAAAATCGAGGTTTTACCAGAATGTTCTAGTAAATAATTAAAAAGCTTATAAAAGGCGAATTGAAACATCTTATCTCCAATTGTAGGTATATTATTTCAAGCGAGCTTTTTGTTTACTTAATGCTGTTATTGACTGTTGTGATTTCGCTGTGAGATTGGATTAACTTTAGTTTTTTTATTTTATTTTATTGAGTTTTGCTTAACTTTTGAGATATTGTGATATTGTACGAATATCTCTAAAGAAATATTTCAGCATTTTCATTTATTTCTTGTGGAAAGAATAAATTTTTGTTAATTTTTTTTAACCACTTGTGCATTCAATCCATAAAGAACCCGTACGCACGCAAAAATATTTTGTGATATTTGCTGGTGAATTGAATTTTGTATGTTTTAAATGCGAAGAAAATAAATAAAAGTAACACTCAAAATGTTAAAAAAAGCGCCCTTTTGAGCATAATATAAAATCTGAAAGCTTTCAGATTTTCTTTTTTTGTCTTTTTCATTTTATAGACTTGCGCTTGAGGTTAACATCTCAAAACCTTGCCCCGTGCCATTGAACTTGCATGTCTAAACCGATATTGTGAAAAGAACCAAGAAAGATCAAATAACGATTAGCACAAATGTAACGGATGGTAAGTAATTGTCATAAAATGATCACAAAAGTCGTTGATCACTGAATGTCGATAGGGAAAAAGAATGCTTGCAAATGATTGAAAGCTCTTTTCAAATGATGTAAAGATAAATGAAGAGAGTTAATTTCGGGATCTCTGCCCTTCAATTAAAGCAATAAAGCAATAAAAAGCAATAAATTTTCAATAAAATTAAATACAATAAAAGTTTCAAAATTTCAAAATTAATAAATAATTTACAATAAATTTCATTTAATACATTATATTAATAATTACATTAATACATTACATTAATTATTAATTTAATACATTATATTTAATATATTAATAATTACAGTAACTTACATTTAATAATTTACAGTAAATTACATTTTGGTCCGGTCTCTGTATCACCGTAGTAGGTATTGTAATTGAATAAATGTAAATGATCACTGTATTAGCTGTAACTATAAGTTAGCCCTCATATTTCCTTCCAATAACTTCGAGAAGCAGAAAGAACTAGTAATATCTAAGCGACTGGGTGAAAACTATGTAAGTTTGGAGAGAGAGCATCTGCCCTCAGTTGTTGTTGTTGTTGATAGAAATGTTAGGCAGTTTTAGCCTAGCATTTCGATCTTTCTCGAGTATACAATTGGAAATAAGCGCTGTCATTCCATCACATGTCCAACCTGTTTCAGATTTTTTGAGATGGGGGCTGTCAAATGATTCACAAAAAGTGTTCCATCACGCAACATCTATTTTCGACTATTCCCCTGAAATTTATGAATGAAAGCCAAAGCACATAATGGAACACGACAAGAGAATAACATCCGCTCCAATTGTTCTAAATGCCGACTTTGACCCATGGATCTCAGATGCGTATCACCGTGCATGATGGGTAATACCAGATAAAAAAAACATTGCTGACTTGTGACCTACTGACATGCTAATGACATATTTTGGAAAATCGGAGCTTAAGTATTTTTCAAGTTAAATGGCAAAAAAATATATTCCTCTTTACTCAAGATCTGCAGAAATTGCATAGCTGTCAGTTTCTTCTACTGCCCTGGGGGCTGGAGAAGGAGAAGGGAGAAGAGAAATAAGAAGGGGAATAAAAAAAAAACAAAACAGTATTCGTAGAAATGCCGAAACAAACTAGAAAGACCTTGAACAAGTCTTTTGAAGGCGTAGTGTGGGACAAGTTTAGAAAATGTTACAGCAGCGAATAATGTGCAAACGTAACAGACTTTTTGATGGGTGGCATTTGACTGAAAAGAACGACCCATATTTCAGATGTATCTGTCATCAGGAGCTGTCAGGTTGATAACCTATGTTTCTAGAAGTTTCTGAAAGCTCGTTACCACTTAAACAGAATCCTATTCTAATTATATGGCGTCTTTTGCAGAGGAAGCAAAGCTATGATTAGCTTATACTAGCGGAATTACCCCATACCGGTTAAGTTAGATTGAGAGTAATGCATCTAACAACAGAGAGAACAATACCGCTGTAATCCTTTTCGTAATAACGATGGAAAAAATACGATTCATAGTCATACATTTTTCAGTCTGATGGGATATAGAACCCACATAAAAAATTTCGATAGAAAATTAAGCTAATTAAGCTAAATTAAGCTTTGTCATTATATCAACAACAATGACACGCAGTTTTTAATGATTTTCGTCTTTCTAATCAAATGGTCGTAAAAGCTCAAGTTCCATCCAATATTTCACTTATATTCAGTTTTAGTGGATTAAATGTGACAAAAAATGTATCATAATTGCTCAGAATTCAATAACGCGAACAAACAAACAAACAACACACAAACAGACATTCTTCTTGATATATATATATATAGATAAATTTTGTAAAACTTACAAATTTTTGATTAACAAACTTTACGATTTGAAAGCAAGCAGTAGCAACATTTTTCAAAATAAAGCATATTTATCTCCAATGCGCGATACTGTTGCCCCTCTGAAAAATGAGTGCGAATAAAAATGAGCGCTTTCAGAGTTTTTAGTCCAAAGGGATTTAGTCCCGAAGGACTATTACTTTCGTTTTGCGATTTTGCGTCGATTCACTCTGAATGCCCGTTTCACTTTTCAAATTGTTGCCACTAAATGTTATCTCTCTGCATTAAATTTTAAAAAATGAAAAATCTGCATAAATGTATGCATGTTTCTCGCATTGTGATAAAACCTAGAGCCATCGAATTTTGAATGACGTAATTCTACTGCGAATATGGGCATCTGGAAGCCCTAATTTTGAATTTGAAATTTGCTTTATTATCGACTTTATGTTTTGTAACATTTCAACGAATTTCCGATTAACAGACTAAACGATTTCAAAGCGAGCAATGGCAACAATGTACGAAAAAAAAAACATTTTTATCTCCAGCGCACGAGACTTACGGAAATTCTAAAGATATGTTCATTTTAAAATGATTTTGCGATATTGATTTTGAACTGAATTTTATGGTTTGAGTACGTAGTACATGATATTTAATAAAAAAAAGGTAGCACACGAAATGTTAAAAAAACGCGCCTTTGGACGTAATTTAAAATCTGAAATCTTTCAGATTTTTTAGTTTTTAATTAATATTTCAACTGATTAAAGTCGTACGAAGATGGGAATAGCCATAATCGCTTCCCACGATTGTTTGGAATCAGGAACAATGTATTTAATGTTTAACAATGCTATTTTTTTTTCGTAAAATTCAGAAATGTTTTATTAAGAAACTTTAGGATATGAAAGCGAGCAGTGGCAACAACTTTCGAAATAAATGGGAATGGAATTTCGGAAAAATAGAGGGAGAAAATTATCGTTTTCTAATATATTTCGAGTTTTTAATTAATACCTCTGTTTTTTTTTTCTTTTTGAAAAACGTGGACGTCGACCTTTTCCAGGACCTCACAAAAGAACTGTAGAAAGTTCGGTGCCGATAGCTGTAGTAGTGACTGATTTATTAGAAGACAAACACATAGACTTTCTTCTTTATATAGATTGTTAATGGACGTGCTTAAAACATAAACAGAAAGCAAAAGCAGAGTGTAAAAATCACTGTCGAACAACGGATGTACAAAAGTGAACACAATAAAATGATTTGCATAATTGTTTCTATTACAGTACTACTTTTAGGGGGAAATGATAAAGGTCTAAAGAAAACTCTCAAAGTAATTGCATATGTTAATGCTAATGCTGATAGACCTTAGGCATTTCATACAGAAGAATATTTTTAACTCAGAACTGTCTACTGTGATGTACGTTACTTAGTCTTACATATCGTTCATTTGTTTTGTATTTCTTATTTATTCATATTGTTGAGTGCATACGGGTTCGTTATGGATTGAATGCACAAGTTGTTAAAAAGTTAGCAAAAATTTATTCTTTCCACAAGAAATAAATTAAAATGCTGAAATATTTCTTCATAGATCTTCGCACAATATCACAATATCTAAAACGTTTAGCAAAAACTCAATTCAAAACAGATAAACTAATATTATCTCACAGCGAAATGGCTGCAATCAATCACAGCATTAAGTAAATAAACAGCAGTTCGCTTTTTACAGCTACAACTACAACAACAACTGAGATGAGGACTTTAAATTCGGCTTTTCTAAGCTTTTTAATTATCACTAGAACAATCTCGATCTTTCTAGATTTTTCTGGATGGCAACAGTAATTACGAGATATTTATTTATTAAACATTAAATGCACGCGCTCTTTTATTTGATTTTTTTGATGTAGCTTTCTCTTCAAAAATCGTCTGCGTTGCACGCGAAATATAAAGAAATTTCAATTACAATTCTAAATAAATAGCCAAATAAATGTGAAATCCGTAACAATATTTTTGAATCACCAATGTAATCATATCTACTCTGTAAAATGTATTTCGGTTTTTCCACTTTTTTCTAGTTCATGATCTGGTAAATATTATGTAAATATTTCAGTAAATTATTATTTTGATACCTGCCTATATTCTGTAAAAAGAAAAAAAAACTCCTATAAAATCTGGCACAGTATGTTTTTCTATGCAACTGATGTAAACAATTCTATAATTTCTGCAGTACAGCTTGATAATTTATGATATAATATTCACGTGTATCACGCAGGATCCCAATGCCCCACTTCCAACAAAGGCATCATCATCACATGTTTACTCACGTAACTCAACAACATATTGTTGCCTGCGTACGGGTTCGCAATAGATTGAATGCACACGGGTCCGATGATAAATTGATAAAATTTATTTTATCAAAAGAAACCTTTCACATTTCTGAAATTTTCCATAGAAATATTCGTACATGTGTTCACAATATTATAGAGTACAATCAGTAGTTACACTTCAAACTATTATGAACGTTAAGCAGAACGCATTGCAAAGCGCATGTAAAGAGAAAGCTACCCGGAGATACCTCAGTACTCCGAACTCCCGCTGAAATTACAACTCGTAACAACAGCAACAACAACTGCGGGCAGATGCTCTCTCCGACATCATATAGTTTTCCCCCGGTGGCTGAGATATTTCCAGTACTTTCTGCTTCTCTAAGTTACGGGAAGGCAATATGATGGTTGAATGACGGTTACACTGCGCCAGAACCGGGACCTTCGCCCTGGGGTCACCTTTCGAAATTATGATATCCAGGTCCTGGAGGACCCCTCAATGACGGCGCGGACCCCACAGTCCCTGCCCGGCTTTATACGTCGCTTCGGCAAGGACGAGAAACGTTGGAAACTAAATCGAAAATATGAACACTGGACACCTTTGCCTCGGGGCACCACTCCCTCTGCATCAGAAGTACGCTTGGTGCCTTGCCTAACTTCGTCAGTTCCCATCACTGGAACTATGAGGGCCAAACCCCCACCGAGAAGGCCCATAAATCTACGTGCTATAATAGCTCCACCACAGCCAGAGGAACAGACACGACAGTACCAGTACGGTCCCTGCCAAGCCTGAAACAACCTGAGAATAAACTCGGGCTCTAGTCCTGTGAAGTCAAATTATATACCCCCGTGGTTGAGACTGCCTAAGTACAGATCCTAGCCAGTACTTCCCAGGAATTCCTGAGTCAATCCCCGGGGGGGGGAGAATGACGGTTACAGAAAATATAGCGATCAATTACATTTATTCAATTACAATACCTTCTACGGTGGTATAGGCAGCGGACTAAAATGTTGCCATATTTCGTAACTTTTGGAGATTTCTCACCAAATTTGGCAACAAAAGTTATCTTCCCAAACCATTGACAGCTTGGCGATATCTCGCCAAACTACCGAGATACCCATTTACTCACTGTTAAACAGACGTGCCTCTATATTCTTAATTTTCGAGACTCTCAGTTTTTCCTGTTTCATTACACTGAGAAATACAACAATTTCACTCATAATTGCACTAAAATCATCTATCTATGTAGAATATTCGTAGCAATATGTCTAAATAACGTCCCCCGTTCATCTCTCCCAACTACTGGCCGTAATGCACATTTAGCAGATTTCCTCCCCCAAGAAGACATACTGCAATTGCAAAATAGTAAGCTTGTTGTTCTTATGGGGATGCAGAAAAACAGGACTACGTTTTAAAAAGACAGGCATGCTAATGCTGCTTATAAGTTTCCGCACGTAAAATAAGCAACAGTCTCTAAGTTATAAGAACAACGAACGACTAGTGAGAATTCGAAAATGCCCAACAACTGAGATTAAATTTGCGTTTCGGTATTCAAAATTGGCTAATGAACGATTCTAAAGATTTTTTAATTATAACAGTTTGTAGGTTATTTCGAAGCTGGAGATGGGAAAATGAGAAACGCCCTCACCAGGCCGCGAACCACGGACCTCTCGAATTCGCGTCGAGTGTGCTGACCACTACACTACGAAGGAATGCCAAGAAGGCGGGAGAAGCACCTTATATACTCTCCCTTTCAAAGGACGACTGGAGATTAGGAGATCCAATCGCCAAATCGTGGTGATGGAGAATTATCATCCATCAGCCCTTTTAGTTCGGCCGCCACTGTAGAAACATTGGGTATTTTTGAAAGCAAGAGACATGAAAAATGAGCAACGTCTTGGCAGGGACTCGAGCCACGGACTTCTCGAATACGTTCCGAGTGTGCTGACCACTACACCACGAAGGCATGCCAAAAAGGCGGGAGAAATACCTTATAAATTCATCCGAAAATTTTGAAGTTCTCCTTGGCACAAGAAAAAATTCAATGTTAAAGCAAGAAAAAGAATAAAATTAGACTTTTTCACTGAATTTAAAACTGAAATGAAAACACAACAAAGTAAACCAAGAACATGAATTCAAAACTTACTCAAAGAACGAAGTAGCAATGCGGTATTGAAATAATAGTAAGCATAGTCAGTTGAAGAAAATCTCGCATTTCAACAAAGTAAATACACACTTAAGCAATTTTTTACATAATGTTAAAACTAAAACTGAATAAACTGAAATTAAAATGTAGAAATAGAATGTTCTAAAAAATGAAGCGAGAACACTGTAATCAAAGTACAAATTTCGAAACAACGAACAGAACACTTAGATTCAAAACTGATACCAACAGCCGCAAGTTTGGCATCATTGGTGGAACAAATTTGCAAAGGCTATTTAGAAATCTTCTCAAAGATGAATAAGAAAGAAAGCAAGAATAAAGTAAGCTTCTTAAGAAATTTTTTAACTTATATATAAAAAGAAAGTGTAAAGGAAAGTAAGAAAAGGTAAAAAGGTTCGAAAAGTACAAAGTCTTGACGTCATAGGTTTATCATGACGACTAGAATATAGTAGGCCCGATGTTATTAGCAGCTAAGTCAAAAAAAAAGATACAAAAATAAAAGTGAAAACTATAAAACCTTCTGAAACATCCTTCATTATCCTTCACTATTTGAGCTTTCAGGTAGAAAATTCATACTTTTAAAAAACTTTATAAGGTGTAGACTACTCCAGTTTTTTTTTTGGAAAACTGTTAATAAAGTTAATTAGAATTTCATTTTCTTTTAAAATTGTGGTGAGAATTACAATTTCTTCTTGTTGTTGTTGTTTTATTTCAGTGCAAACGTTTTTAATTATAATAATGTGACTAATAAATAATAAATTAAATAAATAATTACCGAAAACCTTTTAAACCTTTTGAAAAACTTTTGAAGTTTAACATTTTAATTAAACTTTGTAAAGTTTGAAAAATAGTAGTTTTAGTGAAGCAAAATTTAGCCAAGGAGCAAAAGAAAATTTAACTCATTTTGTTAAAATTTTTCTTTCAGTTGAATCGTATTAAGCTTATTATATTGTTTAGAATATGTTGCTTAATTACAATGTGTTTAATCGTGTTTCAGCTTTCATTGTTCTTTTTCCTTAACCCTATCGGAAAACCATAAAATGAAGCTCCACTATATTTCAGTATCCGGTTAGTTCAATCCAAAAGAATATCGAAAGTAGTTGAAGTCATCGAACAGTGCTTGTTTGTTTTGCTTTCAGGATTCTAAGACTTGACAAAAGATTTCTTTCGCTTAAAACACAAGTGTTTGATGACTGAACTTAGAGTAAAATAATCCAAGGAATGGGACTCAATGAAGCAAACAAAACATTTATTAAATTTAACATAACGTAAAATAAAAGAAACAACAGGAAGTAGTCCGACAGCTCCGTGCGACGTACACTAAAGCCGGTACTGGTCTTTTCTGAAACAGTAGCAATGAAGCCACAGCAGCGTGGTTATTTGTAATAGTAGTAAACATTTTAATTAGCCGCCCAATCGGTATAGTGGCTAGCGTCGCTGACTGCCGTGCCGAAGGGCCCGATTCGAATCCCGGAGAAGGCGTGGATGTTTGTAAACGTTTGGTGTTCGTGCGGAATGAGGGCCCTGTAGATATGCGGCCAGCCGAAAGTTCTCTCGACAGGCTGGTAGAAGGGGAAGAGGGATGGGAGACCCTAGGACACGTCCCTTGGGATGCTCTTCATAAAAATTGGGGACAGAACTGAGTTAAATACACTGTCACCTGCAAGGTGCTCTAGGCTGTTGCCAACGACACGCGTAAACCTGCGCTCCTTGTCACAAGGAATTTCGTGGGCTTGAGCTTACTATAGGTCGGCAAGTGAGCATTAGCATTATCACATAGACATAAGTGAGCATTAGCAACAGCAACAACAACAACAGTTTAATTAGGCAGCTTGGGATTAGCTGCAGGGGAAAACACAGGCACGGCTCCCAAGCGTCGCTCCACAAATAAGGAATCTTGGCCCATTAGAAGATGAGTTGATCAAGCTATAGAATTCTAGGTTAGGTTAAGTTATTGGGATACGGCACACGAAGGCTATCTGCTTAGGGAAAGGGATCAGTGAAAGGGACCTTTTTAAGGGAAACTGGTTCGTATCACGTTTTGCATAGAGAGATCCTTGGAAACTAACTATGTAGCCAACGCGTTTGCTTGGATTGAACTCTGCTAGAACTACAGTACTCCGCGATCTTTAACCTCTTTGGCCGCTGGTGGTGCCGGTAGAGTTATAAGTCAGTTTATCACGGACCAGACTACTTGCATGAGTATTTCATTATTTTTTCCATGTATGCACGTAGGAACTACTTTCTCTATAATCGTCCCCCAAGCAAAGGATCCTCTGACCAACAGCCTTTATGTGGTATTTCATAATCAAATACTTAACTTTACTGATATTTTGATAGTAAGAACAATATAATATTTAAATCAAGAAATACAGTTTTGAATTCTAAAATGACCAAAATTAACAGCTGATGTATATATTCCCTTAGAATTAAAGCAGCTGTATTTATTTTCATACATTCTTAAGGGTCATTCCGATAAGATCTAAATTTGATATAAGTACTTTGCAATATTAATCAAGATCATATTATCTAGACCTTAGGTACTTGACCCTGGACTCCTAATAAACATAAATTTAACGTATTTGAATAAACAAGTAACAAATACTTATTTGTTTCGTAGCAAAATTATGGATCTGAAATTTGCTTGCGCAAGATATCATTTTTAAATCTAATTTCTACTAGAATCTAATATATTTGTTGTTGCAACAATATGTTATCTTGCACTTTGATTATAGATGTAAACATATTTTCTAAATAAAATAGTCATAAGACTGAGCAAACAGAAATTTTTGTAGAAAATATTTTCATTCGAAGTAATTGATAAAATGATTGTTACGTAAAATATTTAAGGAGATATCATGTTAATTTCCGTCTAATAACCTTATGAGGTAAATTCTAGTTCAAGTTCACGTGCAACTAGAATTACAAGAGCTGTCGAAATTTTATTTAGATAGAAAAAAAAAGAATTCTTTCATTCTTTAAAGTGATATAGATATCTATTATTTATATCTTAATAGCCGCTACCTTCGTCTGGTTTTTAAATATACCTGAAAAATGCCTAAAGGGGAAAATCAAACATTAAATTTAAAAACTGCGCAGTTTTACTCTTCAGAACAACTTTATCAAAAACAATTTCAATAAAAATGTATTATATACAAAAAATTTTCGTCTGGTTTTTAAATATACCTGAAAAATGCCTAAAGGGGAAAATCAAACATTAAATTTAAAAACTGCGCAGTTTTACTCTTCAGAACAACTTTATCAAAAACAATTTCAATAAAAATGTATTATATACAAAAAATTACAATGAAATAAGCAATATCCCTTAATACAAATATTAATTATTCTAATAAATAAATTAACTAGCTTTCTGTTGCAAAATCTTAAGAATTCAAGTGGTATAAAGAAAGTTAACTTCGTTCCTAAACAAAAATCATGCAAAACTTTTCAATATATTAAAAACAATGAAATAAGCGATAAATAACACTAAAGAAACACAAAAAAAATTCGTAAAGGGAAAGTATAATTAATAATATTTTATCTCATATTTTCAAGAGAAAACAGTCAGCAGTTCAGTATACAAAGCATAACGAGAAAGTCTGTGTGTTTAGTTCACTAATAACTCAGTCACTACTGTAGCTATCATCACCAAACTTTCTACAATTCTTTTCTGGGTTCTGGAAAAGGTTAATGTCCACCACTTTGTTTCCCCCCCAAAAAAAGCTAAAATCAGAGTTATTAATTAAAAATTCTTAAAGTTCTCAAATTCTAAAGGTGTTCATTCGATGTTCTGGTTCGAATTTTGCTTTTATTGCGCATCGCTCTTGAAATAGTTGTTCACAAATGTACGTGCTGAAAATAATGATGATATAAATCACGCATGACTGTGTGGAAACATATTTGCCCCTTGGCGGGTATGATTTATAATAGTCTACCAAACAGACGTTATAGAATTTTTCCCAAAGTTCAATGTCAGATGGCAAAACTTTGTATTCTGTTCGAAAATTTGCTGGTAGCATATCTATATCGACTGTAAATGGAGTCCCAAAAGTAAAAAAATTCTGCTTACTTTTCCGAAAATCTTCAAATGTTTTTTCAAACTAGCCGGCTGCAGTCGAAGCAAAACTTATAAGTTCTGTGTATTCCTGGAAAGCAAGTGTATAAAAATATTTCAATATGAATGAAATCAGTTCATTTTTTCCAAGCAACAATCAATTCGTAAATAATTTTTTTATTGCCAGGCGAGGAAACAAAAACTTTTGGCACTTCAGCTTAATAAGTATGACGTCATGATTTAAATTTAATATAATATAACAACATTTTCTCAATAACAATGAAAGAATTAAAGTGGCAATAACATATCGTGTCAATTATTCTAACCTGAAACAAAAACGTTTGCGAAAAGCAACTGTTTATTTAAAATGCTAACATCAGCGAAAAAGTTTCGACATACAGTAATGTCACATGAAATCGCGCGCTTTCTTTAATGTCAGAAAATGAACTTGTATAATAATAATATGTTTAATGTTTGGCAATGCTATTTTTATATCATATTTTGTAAAACTTCGCGATTTTTTAGTAACAAACTCCGCAATTTTAAAGTGAGCAGTGGCAACAGTTCTCGAAATAAAACAGATTTTTATCTCCAGCATGCGAGACTGCTGCCATTCGGAAAAATGAAGACGAAAATTAGAGTTTTCAGAGTTTTTAATTAATATCTCCGCTAGTTAAAAACGTACGAAAATGAGAATGGTCGAAATGGCTTCCCGCTAATTTTTGGAATCCGCGTGTACATCTCTCGAATTTTTTGTCCAAAGGGCTTTGTCCCTGAAGGATTATTGTTTTCGTTTTGCGTTGAATCACAATAAACGGCTGTATCACTTTTGAAATTGTTGTCACCAAAAGTTATCGCCTTGTATTATACTTAAAGAAATTAAATAATGAAGAAGCTGCATAAATTTATATATATTTCTCCAAATGTGATAAAACAACGGTAGTTAGAGCCATCCAATTTCCAATAACGTACGTTTCCATCCGAATATGCGCATCTGGAAGCCCAAATTTGGAATTTGGAATTTATTTTAATGTCTATTTCATATTTTATAAAACTTAAACGAATGTTTGATGAACAAACTCAACGATTTAAAAGCGAGCAATGGCAACACTCTACGAAAAAATAAAAATTAAAAAAGAAAAGAAAAAAAAAACTTTTTATTTCCAGCACGCGGAGCTGTGTATCGGAAATTATAAAGATATGCACATTTAAAATTATTTTGAGATATTGCTGTTGAACTCAATTTTATGGTTTAAGGGCGAAGAACATGATATTTAATAAATAAAGGCAACACACAAAACGTTAAAAAAAAAAAAAACGCCCCTTTGGACCTAAATCTGAAACCTTTCAGAATTTTTTTCCCTAGGTCCGTCCGTCGTAATTCTGCCATTAAACGACGAACAGCCCAGTAAAATGAAGAAGTATTAAAATGAGAATTAAAACGTAGCATGAAAAGAGTTGTCTCGAAATTCAACTCCCCGCCATTCCGGAAGAGATAATGCCAAAAACAAACAAACAAACGGACAGACGAGCACAGATTTTAATAGCATAGATGCTTGTATTAAATCTTAAAGTAAGGCTGCATACCTCTTCCTATTTTAAGGATTATGTTTCTCCAAAGCGTTGAAATAACTGTTTGCATTTGGGCTTGCAACAATTTCATCTGGGAAGCATTTATAGTGTGAAAATATTATACTAATATCTTGGTTTTTATGTCGAAAGGTTTTTACTTTGATAGGTTTTTCAAGTTGGTCTCAAAACTTGTGTTTACACATCGCAATTGATGTTGCATTGTCAATTAAGGACGCAAGAGTGGTTTAAGTTTCAAGAATTTCAGCTTTGGAATAAAAAAGGATTTGCAGATATAAGTTGATTCAAAAGCTCTCACAATTTTTTGTACCTCATTTCACAAATTTAGTGACTTCCGCCACGAGCCGCAAAATTTGACAGCGGGTTGGACATCTCTGATGTAGAATGTCTTCTAAGCTCGTTTCAATGTTTTCTGTGCATTGTTAGCTGAAGACAGTTCATCCGATTTTCATTCCAAAAGAAGATTGTGTGGCAGGTGAAACTCACGGGCATGGATTATTTCTGAGAATGTAGATTCAGTTATTTCCTGAATGGACAGAACATATAAAGGTGTGACAGAACACATGAAGGTTCTTTCATTCTCGACTACCGGATAGAGCTTAACGGGAGATGATACAGGATCGTTCGATTAAACCTGCTTGTATTACGTCTTCTCACTACAGGTACAAAGAAGTTGTCTTGGGCCGCGCAACCGGTTTAGTGATTAGCGTCGCTGACTTCTGTGCCGAAGGGCTCGGGTTCGAATCCCGGAAAAGACATGAATGTTTGTAAATGTATAGTGTTGGAGCGGCATGGCGGTACTTTAAATATGCGGCGAGCCGAAAGTCCACTTATGTGACTTGATGGAAGGGGAAGGGGAGAGGATGCCTATCAAAATTGGGGGCGGTACTGAGCCAAATTGTATTGTTATCTGTTAGGCCCTCGAGGCTGTTGCCAGCGACAGTCGTAATCTTGAGCTCCTTGCCACGAGGAATTTCTTGGGCTTGGGCTGACTGTACGTCAGTGACAAGTGAGCATAAGCAACAACAACAACAGAAGGTGTCTTAACTTTCGCTATGCGTACAACTGCTTTTAATGATCTTTTAGAAAAGCTAAAACAAATTCTTTCTTCGATTCCAGCAAATGAAATTAAGACACATCATTCCAAAACCATTCCTGAAGGAGAATATACCCTGTGTCCACAAAAGTCCCTACTCGGGTGTTGGCGTCTTCTGTTAAGCGAAAATGTTCTCCGTCGTTGCCTATGAATCCTGTAACATGCATGCGCCAATATTCCAACTCAATTTAAAAGATAGCTCATTCCCACCCATCGTTCGCTGCAAGTCGTACAGAATAAATTTTTGCGCATTATTACAGACTCCCACTATCTCATTCGTAATGAAACTTTGCACAGAGACTTAAAACTTGAGACTATTCCAGAATATATTAAAAGAACTAAGGAAAAATTCTTCACAAAGGCTGTACAAGTCTTTAATTATGAAGTTCTCTTTGAAGATAAAAACATCGGGCCATTAGCAGCTCACACTTTCATGGGTGGACACGACAATTTCATCATTTAGCTCCTCAATTGGTAGCTGTCTATATACTTCCAATCCTTTTGATCATTGTGTTGATGTTTTTAAGCTGTTTGGAAGTAGTTTTTTGGAATAGGTGTAATTTAAGGTTATGTTGTATCGTATTGACGTGTTGGTATTTGTTGTATCGTGTTAGTAGTCTTGATTGCAGTAATATTGTAGTATTTGTATTGAGTTGTATTTTCGTTGTATTGAATATGGTTGCATTGTTTGTAGAATTGTTGTATTCAGCATAGTGTTTGATGTCAGTTTTTGTATCTTGAAGTTGTTCCTCCTTTGTCTTAGGATTCTCATGGAATGCTCATCTCTCTCGTCTTGCTGAGAACTTGTCAGATGTTTTACCTTGGTCCTTTTCGGTGCTTCTCCCCTTTTCCTTTGCTCCGTTTTATTTTCAAAGATTATTTCCACGTCCAGATTCATACATGTCATGTGCCCTAGGGCTTTATGTCAAGAACCGGCAAAGTTGCTCTGTGCAATAGTTCGGTAATAATATCAGGCTTAGTCACCTATCGCTCTCTGAGCTAGGCTTTATACTCTTTTCAACGTTCCTCAAATTACAATTCCTTGTCTTTCTATATTTTCTGTTTTAGCAATAGCATCCCATTCTTTAGCTAAATATTTGGTTTCTAGATTTTACCCATTAATTTCCAACTCTGTGACTGTAAAAAGTTTCTCTGAAGTCGTCCATAAACTTAAAAGTTTTCCTCTTCACTATTCAGTTGTGGCTTCTTTTGATATTGAGTGCTGTTACTAACGCCGAGTGAGCAATAAAATATCTCGAAACTAGAACGGTACCTCCCAGTTTAAGTATTCGTCCATTATGTAATTAGTAAGTCCAGTAAGAAATATGGGCAAGCTCATGGATGATTTTTACCATTTTATCACCAAAAATGTTGACCAAGGCATTCATCAGGGCCGATATTTACACCTGCAATCAGGAAAGACAGCACATACAGAGTCAAGCTTTAGAGACATTAGGTATTTTTGAAAGCAGGAGATGTGAGAAATGTGCAGTGCTCTCGTCGGGACTCAGAACCACGGACCTCTCGAATACGCGTCAAAATCGAACCAGTCTCTTTGTTTTGTTCTAACAGTTGGCATCTTCTCACCACTATACAATCCAAAGTGGGTTTCTCAAAAAAAGCACACTTTTTTATTTGTTTCTTCGTTCTTAAAAGTTTAAGCTATAAAATACATTTAAGATTTAGAGTCATATTCTTATTGCATTATTTGCATTCTTTTACTGTTATTTATTATTTGACTGAATTATGAAAAGGATAATTTTTAACGCTAAAACTATGTATTATATTCTGAATATAAAAAGTGCGATTGAAAGTTACTTGTAAAAAACAGAGGTACCGTGGTTTAAAATAGTGGCAGGCACCCTTTGAGAATTTTGCAATGCAATATCAATGGATTTTGTAGGTTCTCCCCGAGAGTTAACCTCGAGCAACTGCTGGACTTGGCCAAACAACATCAGATGCAAACAATAGCAATTCAGGAGACAAAGTTGAAAACTGCTTATAAACTTAGCGATTATAATATTCTACGTGAAGATACACTGATTAAAGGAGGTGGTAGATTAATGTTGCTAATTCGAAATTCTAATTACCAATGTATATAACTGTATCCTTTGCAAGACTCAGAACTTGAGTACAAGCCATTAAAGTTAAATAAACTAATAAAAGTCCGAACATCTTTAATGCTTACCAGCCTCCTAACAATAGTAGACTTTTTAGTGACACTCTGATGCCATTGCTTAAGGAAGCCTCTATAATCTTGGGTGATTTTAATGCAAAGCACTCTCTGTGAGGTAGCTCTGCCGCCAGTAACAGAGGCAATGACCTTTCAAACCTCGTGGATGACAATGCTTTCTGCATTTTGAAACGCTGGGACGCCAACATGTTACTCTTATAATCATAACAGTCGTGATGCCCTGGATCTCGAGTTTACAAGTCCAGATATCTTCTCTGGAAGGTTCCGAATTCGACTGGGAATGATCACTCTCCAATCCTCAAAGAGCTTAGACATTTTCATAAAACCCCAAGCAGCAAAAATGCTTTTTAAAATTTCAAAAAACCCAACTGGGAGAAACGCAAGCCTTTTTGGACAATCCCTTGACTAAGGTTTTTTTCTTTTCTGACATAGATATTAAATGAAGACAGTTTAAGAAATATGCATTATGGGTTGCTGGGTAAGCCATTCCCAGAGGCAATAGAAAAAAATACAAGCCAAAAGCCAAACTTTATCCATAAAGATGAAGTCCTCTCGCTTCTTATTAAAACGGGCAAGTGCGATCTTCTACCCTCGTGTCTTCTCTCACTATTAGATCTATTTTAAACATGATCATTGCAAATATAAAACGTTTTTATTCGGAATTTAGGAGACATCTTTGGAATAACTTGTGTAAAAAACTTGATTCTCGCACTTCTACATCAAAACTCTGGAAACTGGCAAAAAATATAGATAAGATACAGCTCCAGATTGAAAAGACCTCGAAACTAGGACGATACCTGCCAGTTTAAGTATTCGTCCATTACGTAATTAGTAAGTCCAGTAAGTCCTTTTAAAAACCTTGATGGATATTTGTGCCGTGACAATGAAGCTGCGAATTTGCTGGGCACACACTATCAAAGGGAAATTCGACTTTCTGTTAACTTTAAAGACAAATTGATTGCAAAATCAGCCAGAGATTTTGTTCACAAAAATTGCTGTAATCTCGGTGATAATACAGTTTTTAACAAGGATTTTACTAGTGAGGAAATGGAAGTTGCTTTCCATGATATGGATTTTAACAAATCGCCTGGTTTGGATGGGATTCTTGGTCAAGCGCTTGCCAATATGAGCCCCTTGGGTAAAACATATCTTCTTAATATATTTAATATTTCCTGAAACCTTAGCCGGCTTTCTGGAGATCGGAAGGATGTTCTTATTATCCCCCATAAGAAAACATGAAAAGCAAGCTAATGATCCAGATAGTTATAGGCCTTGATTAGTATTTCCTGCAAGATTATGCAGAGAATTGTCATAAGCAGACTTAACTATTAACTGGTAACCGCACTGGCTCTGCCCTAACAGACACAAGCAATAGATTTGAACAAACGGCTCTAGCTAGGCTGCGTACTGGCCATTTGCGCACTGTACGTTTTGTTTCGAACATTAAGGCTCTTTTGCCTAAAATGTAACTTGACCCAAACCGCTCCTGCCCGCATCTTGTCTTGCATTGGTTGCCTGAGGGTCCAACCGCTCTCCTCTCCTGGAGTTGTTCTTCGAGGTTTTCAAATCCACGGGTTCATGGACCTGATCCAAAGAATACGTATTGTTAAGAAGGAAAGCTTCGCGAAAGCAGGAGTGGCTCCGTTGCATCGTAGAAGGAAACAGTTGCACATGCGCGAAATAGCTGTTGAAGCAAATTCAACCTTAATATCTTTTTGCACGTGCGCGGAATAGTTGTCGAAGGTCCCGTTTGTCATGAGTTCATACTTCTCTGACGCCATTTTTTCCCCATCGGTATCGAAATAAATCAAATCAGTGATCCACGCAAGTAGATTAACTAATGGGTTATTTATTTTGAGTAAAAGAAATGTACGAAATCTGAGTTCAAATTATAGTGATAAGTTTTGTGAAAGATTGATTCCCATAAGTTCTTTGAATTTTTCACCATATTATTCAATTTACTGTACACCTGGCAATTTGGCGACGAGAGCTGGCGACAAGAATCTGTCCCTCCTGGATATTAAGCGGTGCAGTAGTCAAACGTGTTTATATTACGTCTGTGGTAGCTTTCTTTCTTTATATACACATTCTTTGCCTGTTATAATCTTGCGGTCGGTTGGGTGGGATAAGCCACAAACAAACAGATTATCATAATTAACTTTCACTATACATTATGAGGCGCATTCAGCGCTTTGAAAAAGTATCTAGGCACGGCCCTGCTTCAAACCAATATGTATTTTCGTTTACTGCACATTCATTTTTTTATGCAT
The DNA here is from genome assembly GCA_000611955.2 of Stegodyphus mimosarum. Classification (NCBI taxonomy): domain Eukaryota; kingdom Metazoa; phylum Arthropoda; class Arachnida; order Araneae; family Eresidae; genus Stegodyphus; species Stegodyphus mimosarum. The sequence continues at coordinate 226,094 of KK116832.1, read as the reverse complement.
AAGATTAATTGTATTTAAGGCTTCTGTTATACTGTACAAAATGCTAAAGGATTTCGTGATTTAATTTCAGTAGAAAACTTTGTGTTCGACAATTGTTAGCAAGTAATGGCTTTTTTCTTCAATTTATTAACTTTGTTTGTGTATTATGAATTTTATTTTCCTTAGAATGATCAAACGTTCGAAGCGAAATGAAAGTTTTAATGATATTCATCTTTTCCTACAGATATAGAGGTAAGAAACACAGAAACAATAATAAAAGGAAATAGAAATTAAGAAAATAAACACTGAAATCAATGAAATTAAATTGAAATATAATAAAAATTGTAATCTGGAACTTCAATTTATTAACCTCTAAAAACAATTCATATTTTCATTTAATACAAGAATAGGCTTTAAGATAAACAACTGCGAAACAAAGTTACCAATTTAAAAACCACTCCCCAGAAATTTCAGATAACATTACTTAAAATCATGTATTAAAACAAGCTGTTCAAAATAATAGTGAAAATGTAAGAAATAAAAAACCGTTATTACGAGTGTATTATTTCACTGTAATTGACGCTAAGTGGATAATTTTGCACGTATGTCATACATATTCCATAGTCATACATATCCTTGTATATTATATACAAGGTAATCAAAAAATAATTATTCAGGACGTAGCTGCGGACGTTTGTTTGACTCAATCGCATAAGTGCGAGACTATCAACAATTATTTCTGCAAAGGAAAGATCGACAGGTTTTATTTTACCATGGAAAGAAAACGTAGTGAAAACAAGAACGCGATCTGAAGGCCTTGTTCTTGTTTGTGAAAATGTTAAAAAGTGCCCACCGTTAGCAGAGTGTGATAGTTCCATTGATAGTTCGACCCCTGCAAAAATCACGGTGAATTGAATAGGTGAAGCTTTCATGGTTTTCCTATGTATAAAGGTTTCCATTACAATGTTCTCCATAAAAGTCTTCCTCTCCGAGCAGATAATTATTGCGGCCTTCGCCATAAGCAATTAAACAACTAAAAATTTAAAAAAAAATAAGATTCAGCTTTCATATTACGACCAAAGAAGCGTTTTTTTTAACGTGTTGTGTATTGCCTTTATTTATTAATTATCATGTTCTTCGAACTTAAACTACGAAAAATTCAAATCAATAGCAATAGTACGAAATATTTAAAAGCAGAATATCTTTAGAATTTTCGATAGGCAGTCTCGCCGAGCATCTCTGACGATCTGGATAACAGTGAAAAGAGAGAAAGATAATTTGTATAATTCGATAATTTCATGTTCAAACTGTCGAAAACATAGAGCTAGTTAGAAACACAGAAAATGCATCGTTCTCCCAAACGAAAGCGATGCTTTGCGATTTTCAACATTTTAAAATTACCCTTTTATTATGTAAAAAAATCTGATGTGTTCAGCTAATGGCTTCTTTGTACGTAATATTAAATTATACGCATTTTCTCCTGCATTTCGTTTAAACTTATTTCCTAGAATTTCATTACAGATATATTTCTCATTCAATTAATACAGTTCTCACTTCGCGACAAGGCAAAAATACATAAAAATTCAAAATATCTATATTAAAAATTGAAAGAAACTATTATAGAAAAACATAAAACACCAAATACAGTTAAAACAATTTAAAGAAAAATTTTTACAGCTAAAATTTCAGTTTCTAAGCAAAAACAAGCAATTCGGCAGATTTTTCGGTGCACAAAACTGAAAGTTTACTTTTGGTCTCACTCGGCAAAAAGACACCGAAGGCGTAGAAACTTAATTTGTTGTGTACGCTATGCAGAGTCAATATATGGGATAATTTAGTAACTTAAATGATAATTCCAGAATGGATTAAGCATAATTTAATTCGCAATAATAAAAGAAGCGGTTACTTTGTTGTTGCGAAGCTTAGTTTCTCTAGATTGGCAACAAATCCACTATTCTGCTAAGTTTCAGATGTAAGCAAATATGGCTGCTATGGCAAAAAAATAGGCTTAGCCGCACTTCAACAGCTTCTAAATTGTTGATAATTCTACAGCTATAACATGCAGGTTAACTAAAGGCATAAAAAACTTAACCGGAAGATAAGAACAACGTAGTTTGTAAGGTTTAGTTTAAACTAACAAAGTTTTATGTTAATTTCTCTTTCCTATGAGCTCTTATTTCAACTTCCCGTTAGAATGAGCGCGCGTCTCAGCTTTATGCTAATTTGAAATGGAGCCAAGTTTTGTGTTTAAAAGGTTAGCAAGGAACTTCTCAGTGTGAGAGAGTTTTAGTCTCAGATTACTGCGGCTCTGTTCAACGTTCGTCTGACTAGCTAGTATTTAAATTACTCTAACTGAAGTAATCTAAGTGCGTTAGTATTAGCTAAATCTTGCTACGCACCATTGATAGTTTAGCATAGAGGCCAACCGCGCGTTTATAGCTCTGTGAGCAACGACTACTTAATTTCTACTCACTTTATTTTAAATTATTTGATTGTTCAGTTTAGACCCAAGTGCGGTCATTATTTCCTGTTATCTCTTCCGTGTTGGGAAGTGACTGTAAATAGTAGTTTGATAAAAGGGTAATTTTAAACCCTCCTTGCGTGCTGTTATTCTACCACTTAACCACAGTTATTCTACCACAGATCATAGCTGCATTCAGCTCTCTGTTCAAGATCAGGACTTTAACACGGTTAAGACCATGTTTGACCAAAAGTATGCACAGAACAACCAGTCCTGAGAAGTTCAATCATTTTTAAAGAACAATTTGCACAATTTACACTCATATAAGAATAAAGAAACTAAGCTCAGCCGAGTAACAGAGTGCATTTATATATACATATATTTATATACTTTTAGAGAGCCTATTGCAACCAAAAATAGAAGATGCACATCTACATGTTATAGTAGTCCTATATACAACATTTCAACGTTCTGAGGCGACTCATTTTTGAGTTATGCGAGGTAGCATACGTACGTAGGTACTTACGCACAGACGACACGACAAAAATCTCTTCAGAATCCATTTTAAATAGGTTTTATAATTTTTTGGCGGAAAAAGAGGCCTTTATTCTGTCCTTACATACAGATGTCACCTAAAAACATCATTAATTGCGTTCTATAGCGGTCAGAATGAATATTTTCGTTGAAATATGATACCCGAAATTTTTCGCGATTACATTCGTACAAGGAAGTAAAGAAATATAATCTACATCACTTATCACTGAAAACATATCCATAACCTGATTAATATTTTGTACATAAAATTTCTGCCCTTTACATTATCTTAACAATGTCCAAATTATTTTCTCCGAACTGCGTTGCACCTGCGTAGAGGTAAAAACTGCATCCTTAGCGAATGCGCACTTTGCATTTCTGGAAAACTCTCGACCCATGCTCGAAAACGGTCATGTTTTCATATGGTCATTCGTTAGGACGCTAGGAATGTCAAAAACACAGTTACTCATCTTTGTTTTGAAGACACATTTACGAAATCTTTTTTCAAAATACGCGTGTAAATCTTCGTACGGGATTCGACTTGACAACTTATTATTACGGTTATTAAAATTCGCTCAGCTTTCTCGAAGCTTCTGTTAACGAGATTTCGCTTTTTTTTTTTTTTTTTTT
>KK116832.1:169195-222470 GCA_000611955.2 Stegodyphus mimosarum | reverse complement strand
TTTTTTTTTTTTTTTTTTGTTAATATCTTCTTTCATTTGAAGGTCAAACTTAGTAACCTTGTTCTTGTCGGCCGACATCACTTTTCTTTTTTTTTTTTATCAAGCACTCATGCACGTGAACATTATCGCTAAACTCCGCATTGATAAAGTGTCCTGGAAAATTAATCTAAGATAAACATGGATAAATGGTAAACTTCGAATATGATATGAATATTTTTATAAACAATTTGATTGCATTTATTCAGATATCTGAATTTTAAAGTTTAGCTTATCACGATCCCATAAAATGCATCCAGTCTTAAAACTGGGTTTTCTTTATATAGCGATGAAAAACAAGTGTCTTTCGAAACTTTTGCCGGGAGGAATCTGTAATTTGTAACGCAGTCAGAGATGACCGATTGTAACAAGCAGATGACCAAGAGGCAAAGTGTTAAACTAAAATCAAGGTCTTTTTCTTGAAACGAATAAATAGTAAGTAGCCTTATTTATCTTTCCCAAGTAAAGCAGCTGGGCTTTTTGGATGAAAATTTCAAAAGAAAAATACATTAAATTCAATTATACCTGTCCAATTAGTACAGTGTGTCAATTTTAGAAAAAAATATGCGTCAGAACAATGACCTAAATTACCAATATTAAAAGGCTGTTTTCCAAGGGTAAAAATTCACAACACGATAAAAAAACAATAATTTTATTAAGTACACTAGACATATTACTATTACATATTGTTGCGTTGCACAGGTTTGTGGATTTGGAGTAACTGATGATAATGCATGACGAAGAATCAAAACGCAATTTATTCGCCAATAAGCACTGTTACACAGAACAGTTCCAAACACGCGCTTACACTCGTCAAAAAACTACTACAAACACCCTGAGCCAATCAGCAATACAGCTTTCAGGCTATAGCAGTGAAGATAACTTCACCACAAAACACTCACTCTCAAGTTAATCTTTGAACTCAAGGCTTTACTTTCTCTCCGTATAGGCAGGATATATATAGATTTGACCTACGTTTTAGAATATTCCCCCCCAAAAACCGCTAAGAATGCATTATAGGATGTTCTCGCTCCGTCTATGACATATCGCCAATTTTGTCGGCTAATATCGCCAAGTGGGTGATTCCGCGGCAAACTGTCAAACCTGCCATTTTCTGGCAACCCTAAGTTCGCTGCTTTGCGGAGTAGCTATCTCACCGCGTAGCCGCTGAGCGTTTCGCAACATTACTAAGTATGTAGAGTCTTTTTTTTTTTGGAAGCAGGAGACGTGAAAAAATGTATAATGCCCTCGTCGGGACTCGAACCCTGGACCTTTCAAATACGCGTCGAGGATGCTTCCAATTACACCACGATGGCATATGAAAAAGAGGAAGAAAATACCTTATAAGTATACTATTATCATAAATGATTCGCTGGATTTCAAATCTGTTTGTTTTTAAAGGTTATTACTATTGCAACAATTAATGCGTAAAATATTCTCAAATAGAATAACTGCACACACATATACGATTAGGATCATTTTTATGAACATAATAATCTGTCATTTAGTGGAGAATAGAGGAATCTGTTGGGGTCAGCTAAGTGAGCTGAATGCCAAATAAAAGACCTGGTGCGGAGTTTCAAACCTCCGTATCTGAATAGTTTTGACTAAAAAAGCGTTTAATTTCTTAATTACCCGTCAATGCCTCAGTGCTAATTTTCAAGACATTAGGTGAAAATATGAATTAATTAATGCCTCCGGCACCGTTCGTGTTCTGAATTCTAGGTTCTCCCATTTTGCAAAATTATGCTTTTTTTTTTTTTCCTCTTGAAGAAGAACTTGTGTCTGATTGCCCTCGAAATCGATAGGAATTTGTTCAAAATCTACACCCAAACACGCTTGATGTGTAAGGTACTTCTCCAGCCATCTTAGCCTGCCTTCGTGGTGTAATGGCCAGCACACTCGGCGAGTATTTGAGAGGTCCGATGTTCGAATCCCAGGGAGTGCATTGCTCATTTTTCACGTCTCCCTGCTTCGAAATAACCTAATGCCTCTACAGTTGTTTTGTCTAATTTGAAACTTCAATTAACGTTTTGTCATTATAGTTATCAGGACTGAGTGTTCTGTGTATGTTCTTTGGAAACATGGTGAAGTACTTACAAGGGTCCTTGGTCTCAAGTCCTGAACTGGAACAGGGAGCGGAAAATACGCTATGTTCTGGTGTAGCTATGGTGCTGGAGAATAACTGCACGTGAAAGGGATTTGAAATCCTCTTTTATTAAATCACTATTATTTACACACTTCCCAACTCGGGAGAGATACAGAAAGTAAAAGACCACACTTGGGCCTAACTTAACAAATCAAATCAATTTAATACTAAACCTAAAATAGAAATGTAATTAAACTTTGCTTCGCAGAGCAAATCGCGGAGTTTGGCCTCTAACTAAAAGGGTGCGTAGCAAGATATACTAATACTAGCGCACTTCAATTTATTTCAATATGCAATCACGTTGTAAGCACTATGGCTTATAATTTTAGCTGCTAGCTGGTCAGGCGAACGTCGAGCAGAGTGACCGTGATCTGAGACTAAAGCTCTCTCACACTAAGAGGTTTCTACCTCTGGTTTAAACAGTACTTGGCTGTACTTCAAATTAGCATAAGCTGAAAACGCGCGCTTCTTCTGATGGGAAGTTGAAACAGAGAAGAGATAGAAAGATTTAAATTAAAATAAAACTTGGTTAGTTTAACTAAAACCTTACATAGTAAGAAACTTGTATTTAAATTAGGTAAAACTTAATAATTAATTTTAGAAGAAAGATGTCTAAAATTCAAGACGATAGGAGCTTGTTAGTCTGTATCCTTCTATTGGGTGTTAGGAAAGTAATTTCGTTTTTTATTCCAACAGAGGGCTTAATTGTATTTTTCGCAGGCAACTTCACACTTTTTCTTATTAGCGGCATACTTATTATGTATTTTGACAGCTGATACAGCAAGGCTTGTTTTTTGAAAAAAAGGTCGATTGATTCTACGCAGTAGTTTTTGGTCGGTCCCATTTCAAATATAGAAAGTGAAAAACAGCATTTTCGACATATTTTACATTTTTACCATCGGAAAGATAAAAATGCTATTCAAGCAAGAAAAAAAAAATTATCCGATATGTATGGAAAAAATGTGCTGACAGAATGCCAGTGCCAAAACTGGTTTGCAAAATTTAGATTCGGCAGTTTTCATCTTGAAGATGCACCACGTTCTGGAAGGCCAGTTGAAGCTGATGAAGAGACAATAAAGGTATTAATTGACGTAAACTGGAGAATGGCAACTCTTGAGATTTCTGAAAGAATAAATTTATCGAATTCGACCGTTCATGATCATTGGAAACGCCTAGGTTTAATCTCAAGGCTTGACATATGGGTTCCTCATGTTCTCACGGAAAGAAATTTCTGTCATTGCATTGACATTTGTGATTTGCTTCCCAAACATCAAGAAAATGATCCATTTTTGAAGCGTATCATTACTAGGGACGAGAAGTAAGTTGGGTATCTTACGAGTGGTGTAGCACCAGGGTGCCTGGGCAAAACAGCCCTACCCCTTGTAGAATTGATAGGTTGTTTCGAATTATAAGATACTCATTAACCTGGGGAACAAGTCAGTTTAAGCATTAATATCATACATGTAGATTTTTTTTCCTCACCCTATTAATATTATTGTGGTTATTAATATCCTATGCACCGTTTCTTAAGGAATTATGGGGTATGCAAATTCAAGCAAGTTACGTAGACAATGCAATCTGGAAAAGCTGCCGAAGAACCGGAGAGCAAGTCCTGAAAAGACATATACAAGCAAAACAAAAACAATAAAGAGAAAAGGAAGTGCAGACTTATTGAACGATACGAGAGACACATATGCAAGACTGAAACATGATAAATACTAAATACAAAACATACAAAACATTCAAGTACACTAGTCGTTAACATTTAAGATGGCCATGGGCCTTTTACAATTACTGTCATTAAAATTATAGTCATAAGTACGAATTACTGGATTTTCAATATTGGGCAGATTTGCATAGAATTTGCGGGCAAGCCGGCAGTAAAATTTACAAATTTCCTCGACTTTAAGCTCCTCATGTATCTTGCTGTTACGAATATACCAAGGACCATTGGTTATCTGTCTGAGTATAAGATTCTGCACTCTTTGCAGTCTTTTTCTGGAGCTTTTGCATGAGTAAGCCCACACAGGGCAAGCATAACATAAGATGGGACGCAACACGAGAAGTAAGTTGTCTGCAACAATGTTAAACGCAAGCCATCATGGAACAAAAAAGATGAACCGGCTCAAAGCACCTCGAAAGCCGATATTCGTCAAAAGAGATGATGCTATTCGTTTGGTCGTATTTCAAAGGAATCCCCCTTTTTTTACCTTACCTTCTACCGGACAACACAAGATCAATTCTGAAGTGTACTGTCTTCAGCTGGACAAATTGAATGAATCACTTAAATAGAAGTGGCCGGACTTCATCAATAGAAAAAGGGAAATGTCCCACCAAGATAATGCGAGATCTCATCGAAATTTGGTAACTCTCCGAAAGCTTTTACAGCTTGGTTGGGATATTCTGCCACACACACCACATTTTTCAGATCAGACATCTTCTGATTATTATTTGTTCCGGTCTCTGCAATATGTTTTAGACGGTGAAATCTTTGCTTCAAATGAGGAGGTCAAAAATCGCATGGATCAGTTTTTTACCAGCAGAGAAAAAACATTTTATGAGCATGGAATCATGCTACTGCTAGAAAGATGGTAAAAAGGTATTGGTCCAGAATGAACAATATCTAATTCAATAAAATATTTATTCACTATAAGAAAATCTTCTTTCATTTTCATTCAAAAGAAATTAATTTCCGATCAACCCAATAATACATCTCCTAGTTTAATAATCAAAATGTGATACAAGTTAGTAAAAGCGTGCGGATTTATTTAATTTACATAACAGTTAATTTGATTTTGAAGCAACCTTTCCTATCGCTCTCCCTTTCAACTCACACTCTCGTACCAGAATGTAAATGATCTAGCGTGCATATACTTAAAAGAGGTAGAAAGAAGTTGTATTTCAGAGAAGGTTTTCGAAGGTTGAATTTAGAGCGTGTTCTGCCTGTCTGATGGTCACGTTGCTATCTTTCATTTACTAGCGATTAGATTTCTGGGGCAATGAGCGCTTCTGGCCATTAGGCATGTTTACGCCCTTTTTTTACGAGTCAGAGCCTGCCTGCGCGTTAAGTAACCCGTGAAGCAATTAGACTAAACTTAACTCCATTCAATTTTAAGTTCATCGTTACTTTTTTAAGTCAAAAGTGTTGGCTCTTGTAAGCACGAGTCGATGCAATCTGTAAACTTTAATTTGGGTTAATAAAGGGTTCTTCACATCCTTACCCTGATTTTGTGTTACCTTAAGGATAATTCTTTAAATAATCTTCTAACATCCAGTTAGTTTACGCAATCAAAGTATACAGGACGTTATAAAAAGTTAGCAATTGTAGTGATATCTAGTGGGTAAAGGAAAGTTCAGAATGAGTATCTGCTCTGCATCATGTGTGCATCATGTGTGCAAATCGAAGAACTATTTTCTCTCTGACGCAATACGATGAAGGCGTTTCGTAACCGAAGTAAAAATAACAAACTACCCCAGAAATAACACCGACAAAATTTTCTGAAAAAACGAACAGAGAGAGGGGGAGGGGAAGAAAAAAAGAAAAAAAAAACAGGAAAAGGGAAAAAAAATCTGAACATTTTTCAGATTTTATATTACTCCCAAAGGGGCTGTTTTTTAACGTTATGTGTGTTACCTTTATTTATTAAAAAATATCGTGTTCTTTGCATTTAAACCCTAAAATGCAATTCAACAGCAATATCGCAAAATAATTTTTAAATGAGTACATCTTTCGAATTTTCGATACACAGACTTGCGCGCTGGAGTTAAAAAATTTTTTCCGTACAATGTTGCCATTGCTCGCTTTGAAATCGTTGGGTTTGTTAATCAAAAATTCTTTAAAGTTTTACAAACTATGAAATAGACAATAAAACAAATTCCAAATTAGGGCTCCCAAACGCCCATATTCGGGTGGAAACGTACGCTATTCGAAATTTGATAGTTGTAGGTATCGTTGTTTTATCACAGTGCGGGAAACATACATACATTTATGCAGATTCTTCATTATTTAATTTCTTTAAATATAATACAGAGCTCTAATATTTGGTGGCAACAATTTGAAAAGTGAACCGACATTTATAGTGAACCAACGCAAAATGCCAAAACGAAATTAATAGTCATTCTAGGCAAATTGCCCTTTTCTATTAATAATTTTAAAAGAACATATCTTTAGAGTTTCTGATACACAGTCCGGCGTGATGCAGATAATTTTTTTTTCTGTACAGTGTTGCCATTGCTTTCCTTGAAATCATCGAATTTCCTAATCAAAAACTCATTAATGCTTTACAGAGTATGAAATGGATAATAAAACAAATTCAAAATTTGGGCTTCCAGATGCCCATATTCGAGTGAAGCACTACTTATTCAAAATTTGATGTCTCTAGGTACCGTTGTTTTATTTATTTTTTTTTTCACAGCGAGAGAAACATACATACACTCACGTTTGTGAAAATTGCAACACCATGAAGGACTTACGCGAGCGAGCTGAAATTTTCAGGAAATGCAAAGTAGCGCATGATATGCAAATGATTAGAATTGAAAATCCGTAGCGCATGCGTATGCTGAGCAGCGCCCTCTGAACGGCTGATGGATCCGAATAAATAGACGGCTGTAGCGAGGCGTGTATGGTTATCGGTGGTTATCTGCTAGTGGTAAACGTTAACTCAATCTGTACTTATGCCTCGTCGACGAAAGAGAGCGAGATTTGAACAACTTACAGAGTTTGAACGAGGGAGAATCATCGGCCTTCGTGAAGCTGGATTGTCGTATCGTGCAGTAGCCTCTCGTGTGCAGCGTAACAGCAGCACAGTGATGCGCGTTTGGAAGCAGTGGACGGACGAGTGTCGGACAACTCGGAAATCCGGGAGTGGACCCCGAAATGTGACGTCAGCTCGCGATGATAGACACCTGGTCCGCATGGCGCGGACGGACCGTACAGCTTCCTCTAGACAATTGGCAGCACTGTGGTCAATAGCTACAGGTGTTTCATTGTGTGCTTCATCAATTCGTAGACGTCTGCTGCAGTGTGGACTGCGCGCACGGACTCCTTTATACAGGATCCCCCTAACGCACGACCATCGCCGCCTGCGGCTACAATGGGCCAATCAGCATAGAGACTGGCGTGCTGATTGGCAGCATGTCGTGTTTTCTGACGAATCCCGCTTTAATTTGTGGTACCATGATGGCCGCATTCGTGTCAGACGCTATGCCGGTGAACGCCACCTTCCGGAGTGCATTATCGAACGCCACAGTGGACGAACACCCGGAGTTATGGTCTGGGGCGCCATAGCATATCATAGACGATCTCAATTGCTACGAATTGTGGGCAATCTGAACAGCAACCGGTATATCCGTGAAGTTCTACAGCCCGAAGCTGTTCCCTTCCTTCAAAGCTTGCCAGGCGCTGTATTTCAACAGGACAATGCCCGCCCTCATACTGCTCGGATTGTTAAATCCTTCTTTGCAGCGCAGCAGGTACAGCTTCTTCCTTGGCCTGCGTGTTCCCCGGATATGTCGCCAATTGAACATGTGTGGGATGTCATTGGTCGGCGTCTTGCTCGTGATCCTCGTCCTGTTGCGTCTGCAGACGAACTTTGGGTACGCGTACAAACGATATGGAATGCTCTTCCTCAGTCAGACATTCAAACTTTGTTTGACTCCATGCCACGTCGTGTAGCAGCACTTATTGCGGCGCGTGGTGGCCACACAAAATACTGATTCTGATCTCTTGTTCTTGTTTGTTTGCTTTGAACATTTAATCATTTATTTGTACCACTACCACTCAACTGTGTATTAAATTGCATTCAATTATGACGATTCCTTCTTGGTGTTGCAATTTTCACAAACGTGAGTGTACATTCATGTATATTCTTCATTATTTTATTTCTTTAAATATAATTCAGGGCTTTAATATTTGACGGCAACAATTTGAAAAGTGAAACGCCGTTTATAGTCAAAGGCCACAGAATGCCCAAACGAAATAAACAGCCCTTCTAGGCTAACACCGTTTGGGCTAAATAAAGAGAGAGGGAGAAAAAGAAAAAGTTGGTAAAAAAGGAAAAGAAAGAGCTTTGAAAACTGTGTTTATTCTTTAAAAAAATACATTTTAAGTACATTTTGCGTCGATTCACTCTCTGCGTTGATTCACTTTTCAAACTGTTGCCAACAAAAATCACATCCCTGTATTATATTTAAGAAAATTAAATAATGAAAAAGCTGCATAAATGTAGGCATGTTTCTCACATTGTGATAAAACAAAGGTACCTAGAGTCATAGTATTTTGAAAAACGTAATCCTACACCGAGTATGGGCATCTAGATTTGGAATTCGAAATTTGTTTTATTATCTGTTTTATATTTTATCGGACATTAAAGAATTTTTGATTAAAAAACTCAACGATTTCGAAGCGAGGAAGGACAACACTGTACGAAAAAAAATCATTTTTATCTCCAGCGCGCGAGACTGTGCATGGGAAATCCTAAGATATGCTCAGTTTAAAATTATTTTACAATATTGCTGTTGAACTGAATTTTATGATTTAAGTGCGAAGAACATGATATTTAATAAATAAAGGTAACCCAAAAAATGTTAAAAAAACGCCCCTTTGGGCGTAATATAAAATCTGAAGGCTTTCAGATTTTTTTCCCTAGTCCGAAGGGGCTTTCTTTCTGAAGGACTGTTGTTTTCCTTTCGGCATTTTGCATCGGAAACATTAAATGTCTGTTCACTTTTCAAACTGTTGCCATCAAATATTGCAGCCTTGTATTGTATTTAAAGAAATTAAATAATGAAGAATGTGCATAAATGTTTGTATGTTTCTCGCATTGTGATAAAACGACGGTACCTAAAGCTATCGAATTTTGAATGACGTAATCCTACTGCAAATACGGGCACCTATAAGCCCAAATTTCAAATTCGAAAAATTTGTTTTATTATGGATTTCTTATTTTGTAAAACTTTAACGAATTTTTGATTAAAAAACTCAAGGATTTAAAAGCCAGCAATGGCAACGTTGTACAGAAAAAACATTTTTATCTCCAGCGCGGGAGACTGTGCATCGGAAATTCTAAAGATATGCTCAGTTTTAAAATTATTTTGCGATATTGCTGTTGAACTGAATTTTATGGTTTAAGTGAGAAGAATATGATATTTAATAACACACAAAATGTTAAAATAAACTCCCCTTTGGACGTAATTTAAATAAATTTGATATTTAATAATACACAAAATGTTAAAATGAACTCCCCTTTGGACGTAATTTAAAATCTGAAACCTTTCAGATTTTCTTTTTTTTTTCTTTTTTTACTTTGAGGAAGAATTCATAACTATCATAACTAGTCATGTGATCAAACAGAAGAGAAACACGCTAAAAGAAAATTAAATTCAGACAAAGAAAAATCAATCTTAGTTTGAGGTAGATTAATACAGTTTTATCGATTTCTAGGGCGAGACACAGGTATCTCTTCTTCAGAGCAAATAAAAGCTGAATGCCCGATTAACACATAAAAAGTTTGACAATTTTGTTTCCTCCTGAAGAAGAAGGATTTGTACCAGATCACCTTCGAAAACAGTACAGCTTTTTTCGAAATCCGTGCCAAACTTAAGTTGCTTTTCTCCTTAATCTTATATTAACCTTGGTATTTTATTGCTTTTTCTGGTACACGCTAATAAAAGTATCCGATTGCTTTCGTCTTTTATAGAACAAACACGATGAATGACACGATTAAAGTAATTTATTGAAGGTTGACAAAACCACGGAAAAGTCTCGTCAGTAATCGTCTAATGCTTCTGCTACTGTTTTTGCTTCACTTAATAAGCAAAAGATGCAGTTAGATATAACAAACAAAGCAGCTACTATCACATGCTTTAATAAATTTGACTTAAGTTCTACTATCCCGGGCAAATGAAAATTGTATCAAATAGTTTATTAAGTTTAATTATCTAATATTCTCTTCAGATGTTATAAAAGAAAATAGAAAATTGTCCGATTCAAATGTGTACAGCGGCTAAAAATAATTAAACGATGTTATTCTGAAGCTGAAGTTAATTTCGAATTCTGGAGCCAGAATGGGAATTTGTTTTATGCGATTATTTTAATAGTATATCCTTTCGGTAATACTGTGGCTTTAATAGGTTGCAGGCTGCTTCAGAATATTTTTAGAAAACAGTTTCCCGGGAATACAATAATACAATTATATAGGGTATTTTACAATAACACATTACGTTTCTTCATGCCAATAAAGAACAAAATCAAATACCTTAGGAACAATATTCCTCTTTGTATACAGGGTGTCTCAAAAAGTCGTTGCCAAACTTAACATGCTGATCTGTCATACCATGACAAGCAAGATTTACGTAGGAACTTCTGTCCTAAAATGCGAACGACGGCTGCTATTGGGCAGTGTTCGCAAGCGTGGAGGGGAAGAAAGAAATGATGTCGGAGGAGGTATTGATATTATTTTTATTAAATAACATGGTTAAATCATAGAAGATGTTCAAAATTCCTTCCATTTACCAAACTGTATGCTTCACAACGTCGACGCATGAATTCACGGGACACCTTCCGCCGCTTCCGCGATCCTGACGACGGCATTCATGTCTGATGTTACTGTCATCTCGTACACCATGGACTTCCTGTATCTCCACATGCATAAATCCAATGGAGTCAGGTCGGGGGATCGCGGTGGCCACGCGACTGGTCCGCCTCGGCCAATCCAGGGATCAAGATATGTCCTATCGCGGTATTCCCACATAGTACTGCTAAAATGTGCAGGCGTTCCATCATGCTGAAACGAGATGTTTCGGCATGTAACTGCTGGAACGTCAACCATCAGATCCAGCAACCCTCTTTCCACAAAATGTCCATAAAGAACTAAAGTGGTAAACCGATTCATCCTTCTCCTGCAACGTCCTCGCCTGAAATGATCACACTTCCCACTCTCCCATAGAATAGTGTAGCGGTTGTCGTTCGCATTTTCGGACACAAGTACCTGTGTAAATCTTGTTTGTCATGGTATGACAGACCAGCAGGTTAAGTTTGGTAACGACCTTTTGAGACACCCTGTATAGCACTGGATGATCGAAAAATGTTTTATTTCAAAAGTACCAAAACGAATCAATTTACAAACATGAACTAAATTGAAAGAGGGATTATCATAATATACAAAAAGTACATAGTAAATATTCAAAATTTGATTCTACTCTTGGAATGCGTTTTTCCAAATTTGACGCCGATTTTCTCAATACGAGAACTTATTTTAAATTTCATTTGTAATGTTTGCTTTGATTTAATAGAAATAGTATGCATTGTTTGTCTAAACATGTACTTTAAGGCGATCTCATAAAAATTCCGAGAAAGTAACGAGACTAAATCCATAAAATTAATTTATTTCAAGATAATTTTATAGGCACACAATAGTATACGAAATAGCTTCCTCCTGCATAAATATACCGTTGCCGATGACTCTTACACCCACTAATGCCCGCCTGGAAGTCTTCAATTGGAATTCTGTTCAGAACGTGCGTTGCATTTTCCTGCAAGTTCTCCAAACTATCAAAACGATGCCCTTTTAAGTTGGATTTTAACCCAGAGAAAAGAAAAACGTCCGTGGTGACTAATCGGGGCTGCACGGTGGTTGTGGCAGCATTACGGCTTTGTGTTTTGTCAGGAGCTTAGCCACTTTGAAGAATGTGTGGACCGGTGCATTAGCGTGGTGCAGAATCCAATTATTTGCGAGCTGCAAGCGGACATGCGCTGTTTTATTCCTGACCTTTTGAACCACTTCCTTGTAAAAATATGCATTAACTTCCTGTTCGGATGGCATGAACTCTTTGTGCGCTATTCCTTTGGTGTCAAAGAAGGCAATGAGCATGGACTTTAGTTCTGATCTGCTCACCCGAGCCTTCTTCTGATGAGGAGATTAGGGTGCATGCCACTCTGCACTCTGTTTCTTTGTTTCAAGATAATACTGAAAAATCCACGTTTCGTCATCGCTAATCGCTCACTCAAAAGAATTAGAGTCACTTGTTACGCACTCCAACAGTTCACGCGAAATCAACTCACGATTTTCTTTCTGTCCATCAATCAAAATCCTTGGAACCAGCTTGGCACATTTGAAATTTTTCACATTTGAAGTTCTTCCCTGACGATTTGATGCACAATCGATTTTGTAAGTCCTAACAGCTTCGCAATCATTCGGACACTCATACCATGATCAGAGTCCACAAGCCCTTTAATTTTAGCCACATTGTCTGAAGTTTGGGAACTTCATGGACGCCCAGCGCGTTGTTCATCCATCATCTTTTCCGTCTTTAATGGTTTTGTGGCACATAAATAAAAAGACAAAAAATCCTTCCTGCAAGCGTCTTGTAAATGGCAAGCATCTCAGTTGTCGATTTGTTTAGTTTTACACAAAACGTTATTGCGTTTCGTTGCCCGACACTCCGATGCATCCTGGAGAAACGCCATTTTCAAACACGTCTCGGCTTCACAGCCTCAGGAATAACTGACTTCTGCCAGATTCTGAAACTGACAGGCCCCCGCCACCCGTGCCCCCACAAACGCGGCCTCTTTGGCCTTCTCCTTGAGGTGAAAATTCAGTCTTGTTACTTTGTGGACAAACGCTGAAACATATTGTTTCAAATTCATTTGTGTTATTTCTGAATAGTTCGTTTTCTTAATTAGGTCCTTAAAAGGTAATGAACGCTGTATTTTCAATTATCAGAAAAATTTCTGTACTAAAAAAAAAAAAATACTCAAAAAGAAATATTTTTATGAAAATTTTCCATCGACATACATTTTTCAAAAATTAAAAAAAAAAAATTCATACTGATTATTATTGTTACTATTTACCACAGCTCGATGTTCACTTTCACAAGTACTTTTCAGGAAAAGCTAAATCAAAAAAGTGTTAGTACAGAACCTCCATTTAATTAGTACCCTACAGAAAAAAAATGTTCTTTTTATCATCTTTCATTATGAACACACAGGCGGAGGTGGAATATCCAGAAATCCAGAAATAGGAACTTCTGAATTATCAGGTGAAATTCAATGAAATGTTAAAAAAAGCATATCAAGATGAAATCAAATAAAATACGAGTGATATACAGAAGCAGAACTTGCTGATATTTCTCATTAATATTTATGAAATTTTACTCCCTTTGTGTCATTACGATTATGTAAGATACAGAGTTTCGGTAGCCTTCGTCACTGAAGCCAAATATAGCACCAGAATGAGCGTCGAAATGGAGACGAGAATAGGAAACTTCTAGCACAAATTGGATGACATGATAAACCTTCATGGTTTGATAATTTGAAGATCTGATTATCGTTTCAACTGACTATTTGACTTAAATACGAACTACTATAGAACTGTTATTTGATGCTGTTTAAAATAAATATGCTTGAGCTATTACTTTCATTAATTTCGTGTGATTGTGTTAATGAATTCAAGAATTTTATGACCACATTATCATATATTTCAGCATTCAAGATGCGTAAATACTTTTCATTCATTTGAATTCTTGGATAACGCTAATGATGCTCTTACATGAAAACTTCAGCCAATATTAATTTTATAAGTAACTAGCCGCTGCGCGGCTAGCCTTCGTCTGACTTTTAAGTGTACCAGAAAAATGCATAAAGAGAACACCAAACATTAAATTTGAAAACTGCACAGAATTTTACTCCGCAGAACAATTTTATCGAAAAAGAAACAAACAACAACGGAAAAAAATTCAGTTAAAAATGCATTACATATAAAAAACATACAATGAAATAAGCAATATCCCTTAATACAAATATTACTTTTTATCCTAATAAATAAATTAACCGACTTCCCTTTGCAAAATCTTAAGAACTCAAATGGTATAAACAGATTAAGAACTTAAACAGATTAAAAAATATCATGCAAACCTTTTTTATAATTAAAATTACATATAATTGAAACATAGTATTACAATGAAATAAGGAATATCCCTTGATACAAATGTTAATTATCCTACTAAAGTAATTAAACAATTTACCGTCGCAAAAAGAAACAACTTTTTAATTTCTTAAAATTTTCACTCTCTTAAAAACAGTAACATAAGAAATACGATGAAAAATTGTTGCCAAACCGAAATTTTTAAAAGAATGAAACTATTCAAAATGATGCAATTTCATCAAAAATCAATCAACAACAATAAGAAAGAAAACTGTTTGGAAGCTTCATTTAAAAAATTTTTAAAAAATACAAAATTTTTTTATTTTTCCAAAATTCCTTTTTTAAAAGGAGTCGAAAGGATTAAAGTTCAACGTGTCCAAAAATCAGAGGAAAATAAACAGCACATTTTTTAAAATAAGGTTTTTTAAAAAAAATTCCGCCGAAAAGGTGTTAAGCTCACCTTCCTAAATAAATTCGTATTTAATCGATTTATTGAAATACGAAATTTATTTTAAGTTCGTAAAATAGCTAAGTGTCTACGCTTCACGACGATGTAAAAATGAAATGTGTAGAGGGAAATCTCGCTTTCCTGTAGCCCATTATGTCTCAAAATGACGCGATTTGGTCACAAAACATAAAATAAAAAAAATTCTAATTCCAATTTCGAAAACATCGCTTCGAGGTGCACTGGCTCTTGTGTAGATACACCTATGTACCAAATTTCGTGGCCCTGGGTCTATTAACTTACTCGCAACACGAACGAAAGACACACACACACACACACAGACTCTTTGTTTTATTATATGTAGAGATTATTAGCAAATGGAAATAAAATCAGATTGAAAGTAAATAATTCTAAGAGAGAATTTAATCTTAAATATATCACATCTCCTTTGTGATTTTCTGGCTAGTTAGGCGCGCTGCCGCTATTTCTGTTCTTACTGATATATCATTAAAAAAGGAAAATTTTCTAGAACAAGCACTTATCGTACAAATTTAATTTTCTTGGTTATAAGTGATAAGTGACGGTGGACGTGGGCACTGTCCCTTTACCATAACGGTTAATCAGTACAGCACCACATCCACCATTATCTAGAGCAGGCCTGATGGTATGGCCTCACGTGGTTAAATGTTTGTCAACTTGTAAGGTTTATCCTAAGTTTATTACCAGTTATTTTCAGTTACGATTCTTTCCAATCTATTCTAGGCCCACCAGCGGCCGAGCGGTAAAGACGCTGAACACTGGTATTTCGGTCCGAGGTTCGAATCCCGCGAACGGGCTGGCTGCATGGCCGTTTTCGTGGTTTTCCCCATGTGTAACGTGTATACGAGCCAGTTTCCCTTAGAAAGTCCTCCACGAAGGCATTCCTCCCCTTAGGCAGATAGCCCTCGTGTGCTTTGCCATAACTGAATAACCTAACCTAACCTATCTATTCTAATTTCAGCTTACAATTTTCTGCCAGAATGTAATTTCAGAAACACAGTTAATGCAAATGAGTAAGAGTGCTATTTAAGTCGATGCTTCACCGACTTCTACGGAGAGAACCAACACGGTATGCTGCCAATTCCATCGGCATCCTTGACTTCTTCCTGATCAGGAAAGCAGCATTCCGCTGGCTGTTTCTGTGTTGGACGAGTTATCCTCCGATCCTAACCCCGTTCGGATGATCCTGGATAACCACAACAGACAAAAGAGCCTTTAGTACTGACTGGCGTAAACACTGACACTGAGAAAGCAGAACTGTTAGCTACGCATCTGGAATCTCAGTTTTGTCTCCAGAACATACACGATACGACAACAGAAAATTTAGTCACTTGTTTTCAGAACAATTACCCCTCCAATTCACGCACGGACAGCATAAAACCAATCATGCCGTCAGAAGTCCTTACATACATCAAAAGGATAAAGAATAAGAAAGCCCCTGGCTTTGACAGGATCACGAATAAAATCATTAAGTTGTTTCCTGCTAAAATAGTTATGATGATCACAAAACTCATCAACATCATACTGTCATGGCAACACTACCCGTCTCACTGGAAGTTGGCTGTCATAACACCTATTCTAAAGCCGGGCAAACCGCCCGATAAACCAGACTCGTACCGCCCTATCAGCCTATTGTCCTGCCTGAGTAAAGTTGCTGAAGCCATTATCTTGTCACGTATCAACAGTTTTTTGAACGAGAATAACATCCTAATACCAGCCCAGTTGGATTTCGCAAAAACCTAGGCACTACAAACCAATTATACCGGGTGGTGGAGACTATCCTTGAGGGCCGGAGGCAGAAAAAGATCACTGGTGGTATCTTCCTCGACATTTCTAAGGCTTTTGACCGTGTATGGCTGGAAGCACTAACTTACAAAATGCCCAATCTGGGTTTCCCAGATTACATCACAAACATAATTAAATCCTACCTAACAGGTAAACACTTTGGCGTTCATATCTCAGGTTCACATTCTACACAAAAGGTAATAGTATTAAATCCTACCTGACAGGTAGACACTTTGTCGTTCATATCTCAGGTTCACACTCTACACAAAAGATAATATCTGCTGGGGTCCCCCAGGGGTCCCTTTTGGCTCCAACACTTTATAATATATGTATGAACGACATTCCTGTTACACACAACACGACACTAGCAATGTATGCAGATTATACAGCGATCCTAACACAGTGTGCATTTGTTGGATCAGTAATACAACGATTACAAGAACACATAAACACGCTTGAGATTTGGCTCCAAAAATGGAAAATATTAGTCAACGTAGACAAAACACAGGCCATCATATTTACCAAGAAAAAGATAAAAAATAACCTGAAGTTCTATGGAGAATCGATTCCCTGGGCTAAGCAGGTCCCTTACCTCGGGGTGATCCTCAGTAATTCTCTCACTTGGACGCCACACATTACATCTATTTTGCAAAAGTTTCGAGTTCGTAAAGGCAAACTATACCCCTTAATTGCTCGAAACAGTGTTTTATCGATTGACAAGTTACTCATTTACAAAGCCATATTGCGTCCCATGCTATGTTATGCTTGCTCTGTTTGGGCATATTCATGCCAAACTATGAGGAAAAATTGCAAACTACTCAAAACTGTGTACTCCGACAGATAATAAACGCACCTTGGTACATCAGGAACAACCGCATCCACGAGGAATTAAAAATTGACCAGTTGCGCACAGTGTATTGTAAACTCGCTAGGAACTTCTACGAGAACCAGCGCAATATTAATAATCCCCTGATTACGATCTGTAATTACGATACAAACGACCTAGTTTATGCAAAAAAGCTAATGGCCATTCTTAATAGCAATATCCCTTAGAACCTTGTATGTGTCATCTAATATGTACCTGTCTATATTTTTCTCGTTGTTGTTAAACCTCTAACTCTACTCACCAAAGGATTCGCAATAAAACTATTATGCATTAATTCCTTTTTAAAATCTAATAATTAACATTCTTTCTAACCTAAATTATCTATCATATAATAATAAATATAAAAATTACTAATCCTTTAAGTTATTGTCGTACAAGATTCAAAAGAATCCAATTTAGTTCAATAGGGGTAGGGCCTCTGGCCCAGGTACCCAGGTGACAATCACCATTCCATGGTACAGATTCTACAGAGAGAGTCTAATTTCCTGACTAGCGCGCATTTGCCTTTTGGCTACGTTTTTTCTGAGCTACTACACTCGGCCATATCTTAGGCCCTTGCTTGGCTTCGCCGATTACATTAATATTTAGGGGCCAACTACTTAGATTTCTGATAGCTTCGGCTATACCTTTCAGATAGCCTAGTTAAGCTAGTTTAGTTTAATTTCACAGTTATTTAGGTTCAAGGCCAAGTGGAGGCTTTGTGTAAGCTCCAAGTAGGAACTGATTGTAAATATTCTGAAAAATAAAGGGTAGTTAGCCCTTCTTAAGACTTACGTGTTTATTCACACACTTAAGCGATTATTCGTTTGCTAGTGTTCGAGGGGTCCTAAGACAGAACTTTGGAATTAAATAAGTAAAACCCCACAAACTAAAATGAAAATTAAAACCGCGCGTGACTGCAACTGTTTCTTTACGCACTTCAACACCTATCTTCCACATTTCAAATTATTTGATATATATATATATATATATATGTGTGTGTGTGTGTGTGTAATAATAAATGCAAGGTGAAGACGGAGCAGCGTCGATGCACAATAGCTATATAAGATAAAGGAACTTGTAGTCGAGGCAGTTTTATTTCCATTTTTATTTTCCAGTTGCCGTACGTGGCCACAATCACTTGAATAGGCACTCTAGTCGTGCCTATTCAAGAACATTTATATCTTGGAAAGTATTGTGATAGGAAGCGCGCACAACGAAACAGCGACCAAGCAGCGCATAGAAAGAAGCTGGAGTGCCTAGTTTGCCAATATGGAAACACATGAACAGAAAAGTTTTGATTTGAATTAAAAGTTTCAGTTCCCAATTATTAAGTCATCAGCGCTGCGCAGGCCATGCAAAATGGAATGATCTAGAAATGACGCAAACCAGAGAAGTTATTACGATTTTTAAAACAGAGAGAGAGAGAGAGTTAAAGGGAATTAGGGGTTAGTTTAAATTAGAATTTTGATTTACATATTTTTTATCTTACATACAATAATAATACAGACCATATTTTATATATATATATAGTAATTTCAGTAGATGGGCATAGGAATGATGAAACTGAGAAATCACGTCACATCAGAATCCGGAGTGTTGTTGAGGAGAGGAAAGAGCAAATGATGACACTGAAGAAGTTCACTATTAAAGTTCCATATCTTTATTCTAGTAAACGGCAGATCATTTTTCTTTTAGACGAAGAGCTGCTTCAAATTACACATCCGTAGTGATTCCAATTAGGAAACATCCAATTTAAGCTTTTTGAGTCATAACTTATTGAACAAAAGGTAAGAAAAAGAGACAAAGCAGCGGAGAGTTTTATAGCATGCGATGGCAGGAGGCAGTCTGACTAAAAATGGCGCTTAGAGCTATTTAAAGTGGCGGTTACATAACATGCCAGAGTGTTCTCGAAAGTACTGGTCTAGGGGAAAGATTCTAAAATTTCGGAAAGTTAATTAGAGGTTGGCTGTTCTCGTAGAGCAAAGCCAACGTATTTTTTATATTTTACATCTTCCTTTTTATATTATATATATATATATATATAAGAAGGATCAAAAATATGTAAAAGATAAATTATAATTTAAATTAGCAATGTAAATTAATAGTTTCCCCCTCTGTATTCTAAAAATAGTAATCTCTGTTTGCACTACGTCATTTCGAGACTAATACATGCCGTGCGACAAAATGTACACTGCGAAAAAAAAAGGGGGGTGGGACAGTTCTATATCTCCCGTTCTACTGGGTCGATTGACGAAACTCAAATTTCGTTTTTCGTGTCTCGAAAGCGCGACTTAAAATAAATATTAGATTCATACATAGCATTGCCTTAATATAGGTATTTTGACACAGAATCGGACTTTTTCTAAATTAATATAGCTATATTTTTCCATATTTAGATTCTACAACTCAAATTATGGCTAGATATTAAATTTTGTAATTTTTGGTGTAATTTATAGAGAAATTTAGAAGCTTATCTTGACGGATTTATTATTTTTTTTTTTCAGCTTGCGAAAAAAATAATACCCTTGGCGAACTTCTTAATTTATAGCAACCTATTTTCCTTTTCTTTTTTTCATTGCGTATGGGAAAAAAAAGGAAAATAGGTTGAAAGTCATTATTCCATCAAAAAAAGGAAAGGAAAATAGGTTGAAAGTCATCATTCATACTTTCAAATAACTTTAACAGTGTGCATAAACCTCATTCTCGTTATTATAGCTTATAATACAAATACGCCAAATTTCAAAACGTGCCAAAATGTAAATTCACGTATATCTTAGGAAATTTTGAATAAAAAACTCTAATTTTTTCCAGATATGCTTAGAAGTACTAATACTTTAAGACATGACAAAAATTTTATACGTTATAATTCAAAATGTTTTTCGAAAAATTTGTAAAAAATATTTTAAAATACAGATTTTTAAAATAAATCATAAAATACTGGAAAATTTTATTTGAAATGAACTTAAAATTTGAAATATGAAAGGAAGAATCAAATAAGTTTAATAAAAAAAGAGATATTAATAAATATATACCAAATTCAATTAACATTGAGGAGCTAAAATTTTGAGAGCCACTTTTTTAAAAACTACTCGTGGGATTTCTACAAAACTTGGCAACTTGGCATGATTTCAGTCGTAGAATCGAAATATGGAAACAGATTGGCACGTTATTTCAGAAAAAGTCCAATTTTGTGTCAAAATATTTATATTAGAACAAAGTAAACATCTTATATAAGTTATATATAAATCTAATGCATGTCCTAAGTCGCGCTTTCGAGACATGAAAAACGCAAGTTGAATTTCGTGAATCGGTCCAGTAGAACGGGAGATATAGAACAGTCCCCCCTCTTTCGCCCGCAGCGTACATCTTCATGATATTAGTGCAATAAAACAACAAAATGTCAAGCTCAGTGCAATAAAGCAAATATACCAGCGCACAGCAAGCATATTCGCAGGACGGAAGTGAGAGAAGGAATGCCACATGATCAAGGTGCAGTCACCGTTCAGGATGATTTCGCTTCAGTTTAGATTTGTCCCTCTTGTTTAATATTAAGTTTTGGTTTCCTAATTTGAAATCGATATTGTCTGAAGCCTTAAGTAAGTGTCTACGACATGAGCTAGCGTCATAAAGAATCATATGACATGGATTAAATTTGAAATGACGCAGTTCAGAGCGATTTATTATAAGCAGTTGCTATTTTTAGGTCAGAAAAAGAAAATACCGAAATGAAAACAGAGATTTATGAGACTATTGCAAATTAATGTCAGTAATTTGATTTACATCTTTTTACGTTACATATGCATATACACACATAATAAACACAAAATTGAGTAATATATACTATACTGCATTTATGCAATTTTTTCTTGCTAGAGAGCTTACTATTTCATCAATGAAAACGTTATTAGGAAGACTTTCAAGCTAATTCTTTTCTTTAAGAAAGAAGGAACACCGAATTTTCTAGAGCAATTATTTACTTCTGTTTGTTTTGTAGCAGCTGATTAATTGTCTCTCAGTTGCCAAAGGGAAAACCTTATTTTATGCTTCTTAGATGAATATTTGTTAAAAGGGGACCTGACAAAGTACTGTCGACTTTGCTTCCGTTACGTTCACTGAATGTTTATACACCTGTTATCTGAAAGTGACTGCTCGGAAATTCTAATGACTTTCTTCATTCAAAATATTGACATTCCGGATGTCCTCGTCACTTTTCTGTAGAGCAAGCAGTATTCGCTGAAGTATGAAAAGTGAAATGATACGTGTTAGCATTAATCACCGGGGTTCTATCTACCATTTTCTAACCGTAACATTCAGAAAAGTCTAGAAAGGTCTCTCGAATTTAGATTTTTTTAAACATTTATTACGTTACAGTTTTTGTGCCTGTTTACTGCGTACTACAGCTTTTAGTGTCAAAATTTATTCCATTTCAACAGAACTCCCCCTCTCCCCAACATTTGCAGAGTGATTAGGTTATATCGATGATGGAACATAAGATATATGCAATGCTCTCAGCGGGATTTGAACTCCGGATCTCCCGAACTCGTGTCGAGTGTACTTCTAGTTACATGACGAAGGTATGCGGAAAGAAGGGAGAAAATACCTTACACCAGCGGTTCTCAACCTTTTGACTAACGCACTATTAGATGTTCTAAATAAAAATTTGATGTGTACATCACATGAGTTCCTTCTACGGAATATTAAATTATACGCATTTTGCATTTCATTTAAACTTATTGGATTGAATTAAATCCACTTCGTCGATAGCGCGTAAACCACAATAGAATAAATGCACTCTTTAAATTTCACTATATTTGTTTAGCATAGCGACACTCTGGCGCTAGGTTCACTTAACAGCGTTACATCTCGTTCATTTTACAACTCAGAATGCACAAAAATTATGTATATCACCTAAATCAAACCTACAAATGAGAACAAAAACAAACAATGACCGTTCAACAAACAATGATGATAAAGAAAATGTTCGAAATCCCCCCCTTCGACCGTGATGCAGGCCTCACTTTATGGCATGGAAGACCCGCATCACGAATGGAAGATCGCATGGAAGTTGCATGACGTTCCTGCATCATGGTCCGGGTCGTAATTTCGAACACCTTCTTTGATAACGATCGTTGTCTTTTTACGTTGTTTTTTCTATGTTTTTGTTGTACTCCGAATAATAAACACGTTTTCTCACCCCGTTCTTGTCCTTTCTTGACTTTTGTGTCGTCACTACCATGCCAGGAAAGAGTTTCCGACTATGCATTGCTATGTGTTTTCCCATCGTCTAAGTGTGCCCTATCTCTCTTGAAAATTTGCCATCGCTTTACAGATACACTCTGTATTTGAACAACATATGTTTAAAACTTCCTATGATTAAAGACCTTTCCAGAACTTCTCGTGCGCATATCGCTCCTCTTTGCTCCACATCTACAAGGCACTAATTTAGTCTAAACTGAATTACGGTTTCGTCATGTAAGAAGCAGCACGGTTTTTTGCGCTGGTAAAGTTTGATTTTGTGAACCACCAAGTGTTACTGATCTGTTCAGATGCGTTAAGAACATCAAAGATTATACGCAAAAATGTGTTGAACCGTCACTAAAATTAAGGTGTGATTAATTTATCTGTTAACTACTGTTTTTGAAGTTACGCGTCCACCAAGTCATCCTGCTCATGTCCCTTTGTAGGGCGATTTTTACCAAGCAAGCCCATTTTGTATTCCACCTTTTCGTTTGTGAATTTTCTCATATCTTGAGAAGTACTCGATGATATGAAACCTAAAACTGATAAACGTTTCATCGTTTCTCCTTCGAAAAATACAAAAATGTAATTCATTCCTGAATATTTTCCTGCTTTCAAACAAAAGTGACACTAGTGAAATTAGAGACAAACTTTCCTTTGAGCATAGAAAATCTTACAACGATTATTCACCTTTGTTTATTTATGGATAATGATCATGTTGGATCCGTCATTCGGTTGCACAAGGCTTGCTCTATTTTTTCTGTTGAAATTATTGCTATTCATTCAGAGCTTATTTTAAAATGGTGGAGAGGGAAATTTATCTTTTACTCTGATTTACTGAGCTCACTCAAACTGTTGGAATCTGGGACTCACCTAGAAAATCCTCTGTTGGTCGAGGTCATTAATCTCCATTTAGATCTTCAGATTCAGGGGTACTATATTCGATATTGTTTGATTTCTGGTCGCGTTGGTATAAAGAGTTGGAAGACATTGCTGCCAAATCTGTTGATGCATTCTATGCTCTTGATGTCGATTAACCAGACATCATAAAATATGTGAAGCAGCAAATTTTCCAAAAATAACGGCATTTCTGGGATTTATACTAAAATAACAAGCTACGAGATATGAAGCCTGAAATCAAGTGCGAGGTTTGTCACGAACAGAAATCGAAAAAAGGATTTTTTGATGGATACTCTCGGATTACTCATCAGCATTTGCTAAAAGGGCAGAATGCCCCCTATATGTTTAAACTGTAATGCTACATTATCTGTTTGTTATTCATATTTTAATTTACTGTCCAATTTTAAATTTCCTATGTTGAAACATTTTGGCCCTTTCGACCCATTTCTGTTTCCATTAATTAGAATTTTCCACAGTTTAATCTATTCCCTTTTAACTTCCTTCCACGAAGTAAAGGAAGTATTGTAATCGCGAAAAATTTCGGGTGTCATATTTCAACGAAAATGTCCATTTCAACCGATCTCGAAACCATCTGAACGATGTTTTTGCTTGGCATCTGTAGGTACGGACAGAATAAAGGACTTTATTGCCAAAAAGGATTGAAAATGGACTTATAATGAATTCAGAAGAGATTGTTTTCTTGACGCAAGTACATATGTATGTATCTCACATAACTTACTTCACTTCACAATAATTGCTCCAGTTTTGTAATAAAATATTGTTTTTTAACTTCCTTGTACAAAGTAAAGGAAGTATAGTAATCGCGAAAATTTTCGGGTGCCATATTTCAACGAAAATATCTCTTTTGACTTCTTTCTATCAAATGCAGCTGAACGATGTTTTTGCGTGACACCTATACGTAAGGACAGAATAAAAGACGCTTTTTCCCAAAACGGATTGCAAAAAGGATTAAAAATGGATTTAGAAAAGATTTTTTCGTGGCCTATGTACACGTTCTTACGTACGTATATATGTCTCGTATAACTCAAAAAAGAGTAGCCTGAAAACGTTGAAATTTTGTATATAGAGCTGGTGTAACATGTAGTTGTCCACCTGCCTTTTTGGTTGTAATCAGCCGTACCAAAAGCCGTACCCACTTTACTTCAGCTCTGCGAGCTCAGTTTTTTTTAATATATATATGTTGGTAAATTTTGCAAAAGTGATTGTACTCTTATCTTCCGGTTAACGTTTTTATGCCTTTAGGTAATCTGCATGCTATATTTGTAGAATTATTAACAATTTAAAAGTTGTTTAAGTGAGTCTAAGCCTAATTTTACCATAGCAGCCATATTTGTTTACATTTGAAACTTAGCAGAATAGTGATGCACCTTCAGTGTCTTTTTAGCGAGAGGAACAAAAAGTAAACTTTTAGGTTTGTCTGCCTTTTTGCCCGCTGACCAAAATGCTTGTTTTTGGGTTAGCCCAAAGAGGCAATATGCCCAGAAGGGCTATTAATTTCGTTTGGCATTCTGCGTCGATTCGCTTCTGAAATTGTTGAAAATAAAACGATCATGTGATCTCTGGCGATCGTGCGTTTGCAATCGGCTGATAGCTCTTTCCGGGCAGCCCTTGCGATAAATGTTTATGTAAACAAATAGTTGGAATTCGGAATGTAAGGGATATTTTTTGCTTACTATGCTAGTTTATTGTTTATTCTTTTTCTTGGATTATCTGATTAGTTGCACTTGGATTATATTTCAGTCTAATATGTTTATGTGTGAGATGTGTTGTGAATAAAAATGAGAAAAACTTGGACAACATGGCTTTATGCGAGAATCACGTTTATTCTTTAGATGATACAATGTTACTTTTTTTTTGTGATATTGCTATTGAACTAAATTTTATGGTTTAAGTGCGAAGAACATGATGTTTAATAAATAAAGGTAACACACAAAACCTTAAAAAAGGCCCCTTTGGGCGTAATATAAAATCTGAAAACTTTCAGATTTTTTTCTTTCTATATTTTTCAATTTTTAATAAAGATATTTTGAGGTTTTATGCATTTTTGCCTTTTCGCGAAGTTAAAACTGAATTAACTGAATGAGCAATACCGGGTGATCATAATTAAACTGACAGTGCTCTCAGTGTTCTGTAGCGCGATTTATTTGCGAGAATGACGCCACATTTTGTAGGACGATTAAACAAGACGGGTGACGAAGGATTCTGCGAAAAAACAAATTAGTTCCAAAAGTCACCGCTAGGGGAATATTTGGCGCTGTGTAATAGAAAATAGAGTGTTAACAAATGCAAATTATTTACAGCGGGATTTATCGTAGGTCCATTCTTCTATGAGAACATTACCCGGACAGGACCGGAAACCTGTTCTGTTACCGGAGACAAATATCGCCACATGTTGAGCAGCTTTGTCATTCCGGCACTTCAGCAAAGACAATGCCTGGGGGAAATCATTTTCATGCAAGATGGAGCCCCTCCACACGTTGCTGTACGGGTGCAACAGATGCTACGACAGAAATTCACAACAGAAAGAGTCATTAGCCGCTACTTTCCAACTGCATGGCCACCTCGGTCGCCTGATCTTATCCCATGCGACTTCTGGCTTTGGGGTTACCTTAAGTCCAAGGTCTATCAAGGAGTGGTCCAGGACCTGGCTACGTTGAAGGGTAACATATCACGGACAGTACGGGAGATTCCTGCAGTTATGTTACTTTCTGCTGTTGTGCATACTGCGCACAGAATGCAATATGTGGTTCACAACAACGGCACGCACATTAAATCTCATTTGAATGCAAAATAAAAAGTAATTTCCGTATTGATTTGCATTTGTTAACACTCTATTTTCTATTACACAGCGCCAAATATTTCCCTAGCGGTGACTTTTGGAAGTAATTTGTTTTTTGCGGAATCCTTCGTCCCCCGTCTTTTTTAATCTTCCTACAAAATGTGGCGTCAATCTCGCAAATAGATCGCGCTACAGAACATTGTGAGTTTAATTATGGCCACCCGGTATATTTCTAATGAAATTTGAAGAATTAAGTTTAAACGAAATGCAGCAAAAATGCGTGTAATTTAATATTCCGTACAAGGAAGTCACGTGGTGTACACATCAGGTTCTTTTATTTGGTCAACGGGTTTACTTAATAATAAGTCTTTAATGATTATATTTAGCCTAGGGTATGCCCGATAGCTGTAATTTTGAAGTAATATTACGATCAACTTCCATTTACACGGACCAATTCCCGGATTGTGGACAATCGAGAGTTGTTTAAGAGAATTAAATATCCCTTTTCGAAACGAGGGCGTTATTATTATCACAAACTATCAGAGTAAAACAAAACTATCTACTGAAAAATATTAGTGCATGGAATAACAGCAACCATAACAGCTGATGTCGTAATATCATAGGGAGCTGTAATTCATTTAATTTATTCCCCTCCTTAAATCGCTTTAAAATACAAGCAAATAGTATATCCTATTTTACTATAAATTATAATACTGTTTATTTTCCATACTTGTGTATTTCAGCTGCCCCAGACTCACCTAAGTTAGAATTAACTGCAGATCTTTGTGGGGTTGTACTTATTTAATTCCAAAGTTCTGTCTTAGAACCCCGCGAAGGCTAACAAGAGAATAATCGCTTAAGTGTGTGAACAAAACACGCAAGACTTAAAAAGGGTTAACTATCCTTTATTTTTCAGAACAAATACAATTAACTCCTGCTTGGAGTATACACAAAACCTCTACTTGGGCTTGAACTTAAAAAACTATGAATTTATCTTAAACTAAGCTAAAGCTATCTGAACTGTATAGCCGAAGCTATCAGAAATCTAAGTAGTTGGCACCTAAATATTAATTTAATCGGCGAAGCCAAGCAAGGGTCTAAGCTATGGCCGAGCGTAGTAGCTTAGAGAGAATGTAGTCAAATAGCAAACACGCGCTAGTCAAGAAAATCAGACTCTCTCTCTGTAGAAGTCGGTGAAGCATCGACTTAAATAGTACTCTTACTTATTTACATTAACTGCGTTTCTGAAATTACATTCTGGCAGGAAATTGTAAGCTAAAATTAGAGTAGATAGGAAAGACTCGTACCCTAAAATAACTGTTAATAAACTTAGGATAAACCTTACATCTTTCTCTGCCAGAATTTAACTACTGGAAGAATAAGGTTTCAAAACGACCGTGTTTAAGAGTGTAAATTGTACAAAACTAAAACTCTTTCTCATCAAAGTTTTCAACTTGTAGCAAGTGTGCTTTCTTGAATTCATCATTAAAACCTTCCCTGTTTAGAGCCAACTTTACACAATATCTAAAGCTATACTAAAACTAAGAATTTTACATTCATAAAATTTTACAATTTGACGTACATCTGCTTCATCTTTTCTTTCAGTCAAACGTCAGTCTTGTCCTTCCATTAATCTGGAAGGAAAAAGTATTACCTCCTTTAATAACATTTTCCATTTTTGTTACCAATATTGTTTCTTGAAATTATTATGGCCCTCAAACACCTAGCATTCATACAAAATTTAAATCTTCTTCCCCCGCTCTCCAGAAATTGTTCCGAGTGAAACGAGCTTTTTATTGTTGTATTTCCGCGAAGATACGCTACCACTATCCAACCGCTACGATTTGTTAGAAACTAGACATTCGAGAACTCAGAAGACTCCTTAAACACAAAACTAGTTCTAATATACTAACATAGAAGCTTAATTTAAAATTCTTAAGTGAAGCCTGAAAAGCCTAACTTTAAACACATTCAATCTATACTTTCATTCAATTCATCTCTTATACAAAGTATTTAGAGTCATGCTTGACCAAAACTTACATTTGTACAAGTTTAACTTTTACAATAGTTTAAAAGCTGACATTACATTTCTACATTCAACACAATATTTTAACATGCAATATTTAAAATTCATTTTACATCATTCATTATAATTACTATACAAAATTCACAAAGGTTTGCTACAGTCTTTCTTTAAGTTAGCACATTTGAAGTCTCGACTAAACATATTCGCGAATTAGTTTCTCGCGACTTGGGAATTCTCAAAAGAAAGTACACTCACTTCCAAAAGTTAAGCACGGAGAGGGAAATGCTAATTTCCAGAAGCCAATCAGAATTGAAGAGGATGCAATTCGCTGCAGAGGTAGCTGGAAGTATGCAAA
Source organism: Stegodyphus mimosarum (assembly GCA_000611955.2). Lineage (NCBI taxonomy): Eukaryota > Metazoa > Arthropoda > Arachnida > Araneae > Eresidae > Stegodyphus > Stegodyphus mimosarum. Next base: position 193,908 of record KK116832.1, on the reverse strand, counting down.
TATGTTAGGTAACAGCCAATCAGGCTTTCACATCAAGAAATATGCAAAAAAGGCAGTCTTATAAGAAGCCAGCTTTATGAAGGTTTACAGAAGTTAATTGTAAGTGCTGATAGAAGGTGTTTAAAACTTTCGTACAATTTGTTTTCAAGACATACGTGTTTTTATGACTTCCAGAAGACGAATGGAAGATTCTGAACGCTGGCGTGCTGTGGGGCCCATTGAAGCAGGACTTTCGATCACAGATGTTGCTCTTTTCTTCGGCGTTCATCATTCTTTATGGAAACAATTCCAAACCACACAGACAGTTGTCCGAAGGCCCGTAGCCGGTCGCCCAAGGGTTACAACCCCCGCGGAAGATCGATATATTGCTATTGTAGCCAAGCGGAATCGCAGAGAGACCTCCACATGTGGAACATGTATGGTTACAGCGTCCATTGGTAAGGCGAAATATGCAGCTACTGTACGCCGAAGATTACATCTGAGTGGACTGACACTGCACTGAGTGGTACCACGAGTTTGGATTCCTCTATCCGTCCAATCAAGAGGGCCAACGATTACAGTGGTACCGGGAGCATGTCAATTGGAATGTGTCTGACTGGGGCAATGTCATGTTTACTGATGAGTCAAGATTTGCTCTGGAGCCAGATGACAAGCATATAAGGATATAGCGTGAACAACGAACACGCAATCAGTTCCAAAACATCACCGAACATCACGCATTCCGAGGCGCAAGCATTATGTTGTAGACAGGGATTTCATTAGAATACCGCACTGAGCTGTACATCATTAAACGGCTTTGACGGCTGTCCGGTATAGAGATGATGTCCTAGAACCCATTGCATACGCTGCAGCAGTTAGCCCTACGTTTGTTTTAATGGACGATAACGCACGTCCCCATAGAGTTGACATCGTCAATGACTACCTGGAGAGTGAAGAGATTGCGCGTGCCAGCACATTCGCCCGACCTTAGTCCCATTGAAAATCTTTGGGATACTCTCGGGCGTGCTGTATCTTTACGTTATCCACCTTCAGCAACTCTTATTGAGCTGGAAACTACTCTACAAGAAGAATGGCGATTGTTTAATTCTGCGGTGGTTGACCACCTAATTGAAAGCATGGTCACAAGGTGTAAACTTTGTATACAGATGGGGGGGATCACATACCCTGTTAATGTTCCTTGTTTTCATTTTATGCTGTTTATTTTCACTTTATGCATAATTCTGTTTAAGTCTCCGGTATGTCATTATCAGATAACTTACAAAGATTTAATATTGTTTTCCTTTCTCTATATAATTATTGATTTTGTTTTATGCATAAGTATATATGCTATTTTCCCGCCGAATTTTGTGTGTATCAAAGCAGTATTTGTTGATTTCTTTTTGAATTTTACATCTGCGTGCTTAACCTTTGGAAGTGAGTGTATTTACAAACTAAAGTTTCGCCAACTTTAGTTACAGCTTTACTTACAATTCAAAAACCTTTTCTGTTTAACTAGAGTTAGATAGTTACAACTACATTCTCGCAACTTGCGAATTCGATTTCTTGTTCTAAGCAGTATTCAGCAACTTTAAACGCATGACATAAATCGAACTTTCAATACAAAGTAGAAAACAAGGAAAATTTTCACCTATCAAACTTTGGATTCTCAGTCGTCTCGGGCGGCTAGTATTCACTTCCGGCTCCTCTTTTCTTTTTTCTTCCTTGGGCGTTGAATCGGCCTGCTTTTCTTGTTGGTTCAGGATTCTGGAACTCTGGTTTCCTCTTTGCATTGTATTATCCGGACCATACTTCGGAATCTTTCAATTTTGTCTTGGTTTTTATGGTTTCCAGAAAAGAAATGGAACTTGCCTCGTCTGGTTGTTTTCTTTTCGTAGATCTCGACTGCCATATACCTATGGTTTCTCTGGCGTTAATTGGCTTCGGTTGTGGCGCTGAACGCTTTTTGCTTATTTTCCCTTAGCCTTTTCAGCTTTCCCATCAGCGCTGGCTTCTGAAGGCTTGAAGAGGACCTTTTGTCTATTTCGTTCTCTTCATTTTCGCTGGGCCTGAACCTCGCTGCTGTTGCGTTCGTTTCGCGGTCCTTTCATCAGTATTCTAAGGTTGTTTTCTTTCTATTGCTGGGGGATCCCTGGTGGGCAAAGGTGAAATCGATAATCTTGACGTGCTGCGAGGACCCTACAATAAATCTTAGGACTAGAAAATCCGCAAAACTATAGTAGGGTTTCAGCTGGTCGATGTTAGCAATTGTTTGCCCTCTATTTTCTGCTTTTAAGTAAAACGTAGAAAATTTAATTTTCTCGATAATGAAAGTCCACTCAAACCTGGGGTCAAATTTGGCTACTCTATTTTCGGGTGCAGAAGATAATGAATGCCTTATCTTTAAGACTTTCTGGCCTATCGTATATTCTACGTCGCGTCTTTTTCTATCATAATATAACCTTTGTTTCGACCTTGTCGCATCAGAATGTTTAATGGCCTCATTAATAATTTTCTGTATATCATTCAATTTAAACTCTTCCTGTCTTTGTTGAACGAAAAATAGAGGAGAGAGGCGTTAAATGTTTCTTCCTAGGAATAATTTTGCCGGGTTTTTTTTTGTGTAGTATTATATTTTGCTGTTCTCAAGGCAATTCCTAATTCATTGACACAGTTGTCCCAACGGTCGTGATAATTCTTAACATATCCCCGAATAATTTAATAATTTTAGCTATATTCTTATTTACGCGTTCCGCAATATTTGATTGCGGTCTATAAGGTACCATTTTTAGATGGCGTATGCCAAGGCCTGTGCACAGGTTTTCAAATAAATTACGTACAAATTGCGTACCATTATCTGATATTACTTTTACTGGGGTCCCATATTTTAAAATATATTTATTTAGAAACGAATCTGCTACTATTTTTGCCGAAGCCCATTTAAGGGGAATTATTTCCACCCATTTTGAGAAATGATCCACGATGGTTAACAGTTATCTATTTTTATTAATATTTGTTCTAGGGTAGGGACCAAGTAAATCAATGCCAAGCAACTCCTTTGGGAATGTGGTTTTTATGCTATTTAAGTACCCGGCCTGGTTGTAATTAGCGTCGTTAATTAATTGGCACAATTGACATGACCTGACATATGCCGTCACGATTTTGTATAACTGCGAAAAATACACCGCTTTACGGACCCTTTGCAGAGTTTTTTTAAGATCAAAATGGGGTCCTAATTTTGAGGCATGGACCTCTTCTAGAATACTTAAGCGTAGACTCATTGGGACTAGCGGTCACAGTTCTTGATTATCGTTGGTTGTTTTCGTGTAAAAGAGCAATTTATCAATAACTTCATAATGGGCCTCCCTATTGCGAATAGCCGTTAAGTCTACATGTTCAAAATTTTCGGGATCTTCCAGATAAATGTCTTTAAATTCTGGGTCCGTTTTTAATTCGGCAACTATTGTACCCCGGGATTCAATTATTTTCGCAGATAGCATCGTACATTTAATTATATTTCCGTCTTCATCGATCTTTAGTCTAGATAGTGCGTCTGCAACTACATTTCTTTCTCCGGTGTGTGTTTTATTGTTAAATTAAACTCTGGCGGTTTTAGTGTCCAATGTATGACCTGGACGAAAGAGTTTTACCGGAGTTATAGGCGACCAAATGCCGCGTGATCTGAATCCACAGTTATTGTGGCACTTCCAAAGTATACACGAAATTTTTGCACCGCTAGTAGGACCGCGAGGGTTTCCCGCTCAGTTTCAGTAAAATTTCGTTGAGTTTGATTATGCGTCTTGCTAAAAAAACTATTGGCTCCCCATTTTGGGAAAGAACTGCGCCAACTGCGTAGTCTCACGCGTCCGCTGCAATTTCCAAATTTTGATCCCCTTCCGGGAATTTGAGAACAGGGGCGTTAATTTAGATGTGTTTCAATTCTTCAAACGCCGTGTTCGCCTCCGCTGTCCATGTGAATCTAGTCTTTCTTCGTTTAAGCACCAACAAGGGTTAAACTATCTTTGCAAATTCTTTAATGAATACTCTATAATAGGAACACATCCCCAGGAAGGATGATAATTTCTTAGCCGTATTTGGCGGTGGATAACGTTTGATCGCTAAAATTTGAGAGTTGTCAGTTTCAATACCGTTTTTCGAGATTTTATTTAATAAAGGAAAAACTTCCTCTAAATGTTTAATGTGTTCGTTTAGGGTTTCGCTTGTCACAATTATATGATCGAGATAGATGACTGTACTTTTTCCCAGGACTGGCCTTAAAACAATAACCATAACTTTTTTAAATGTTCCCGAAGCTCCGCTTAAGGCAAACGGCATTCTCAAAAAGGCATACACGCCTGACTTTGTAATAAAAGCTGTTTTTTCGACATCCTCGGGTTTTACTGCAAATTGAAAATAGCCTGACATCAGGTCTAAGGTTGTAATACATTTAGTTGACCGAATTTTTCTTATAATTTTATCTATTATTGGGAGAGGATATGTGGGGGTATTTCGTTATGCTATTTAATTTTCTGTAATCAACTGCGAATCGTCACGTGTTCGGATCTGCGGTTGGCAGTCCATTCTTCTTTCTACATAAAACTACAGGACTAACATAGAGGCTGGTACATGGTGTAATTATTTTGTTCTCGAGCATTTTCTTAATGTGTTGCTCGAGAATGTCTTCCTTCACCCGATCATATGGGTATGGTATGGAAAGAACTGGGGGCTCATTACCAGTCTCGATAGCGTGAGATACAATCTGGCAGAAGCCAGGCTTCTCGTCAAATAATTTAGCAAAAGTTCTTACCAGTTCTTGATTTTTTCTTTTTCTTCTTCGAGGTGATTCAGCTCAAGTTTCGGTATTGCGGCTTGTTCAATTTCTACTTTATCCCTTTTGACCTGTAAGTTAGTATCTTTGAAATTAATTTTTGCGCTAGCTGCGCGTAAGAAATCAACCCCCAATATAACCGCGGTTAATAAATTCTTTACTACGAGAAAATTTATTTTTTGAACATCATTTTTTATTCGAACATGCAGCCCCACTTTTCCAAAGCAGACAGACTGTTTGCCTTGGACAGCAATCACGCATTGTCCCGTTGTCTTATACAGTCTATAACGACGAAAATGCTTTTTAAAAAATCCTGCCACAGGAATCTGCATTTAGCCCGGTATCCAGTAAGGCGGTTGTAGGAACGTCGTTTAGTAGTATCTGAATTTCTGGGAAGGCCAAATTTTGTACGACTATCGTATTCAGTTTGATTTCTGAGGGATTTAACTTCTCACACGGTGACTTCACCCTTCTTCTAGTCATCGTGACTAGTTTAAATTCTTCTTTTCAGCTCCTTGGTTCAACTGCTTTTTATTTCCCCACGCTTTGATCTGACCGGCTTTCCTCTTATCCGGCTTTGCAACCTTCCCCTCTTGTCCATAGGAATTCTGCTACCTTGAGGTTTCGTCTAGGCGTTAAACCTTGAATACTGCCTAAAATTTTTCGCACGCGCGTTTTCGACCGTTCGCGTGCTCTGAAATTTGACAGCTAGTTCGAAGAAGCTTTCCAGCTTTTGCGGATTTCTAACTTCAAGAAAGTCCTAAATGGATGGAAGCAACCGCAGCAAAATTATTTCGATTATTTCACTGTCGGGCCTTTTCCCATAGAATAATTTGACAATATGGATCTTCCTTAAGATGAAATCTGTTAATTCGTCAAAGTTAGTTTGATATTTACTAAATAATTCTGATTCCAGTTTTGCGCAGTCTCTTACAGCTGGGATACTTTCAATAGAGAATTTTTAAAACTTTCCTAAGTGTACGTTTCGGATCCTGGATCCCCCAACAAACTCTTGTCGATGTTCTTGTACCAACTGAGGGCTTGACCTTTAAATTCGTCGTAGCGATGAATTCTTTGCTGCTGGTTCACAGGATATAACGTGAAGTGTAACTCCAGTTGTTCCAGGCAGGGCTTCGAACCGGAACTGAACCGAAAACCGGAAAAAACCGTTATTTTGGTCGGAACAAAAACCAGAACTGAACCGAAAAAAAATATCGGTTTATTTCGGTTCGATATATCTTTCAGTCATTTTGTTACTGTTACCAACTTAACAATATTTTCTAATTTAACGTCAACTTTATAATTATCATTACATGTATACTGCTTCTCGATTTCCTATTTTGATATTCACTAGTATTTTTCTGTTTCAGTTTCGCATGAAACTACTTGTAGAAGACATATTTAATTCAGTTGATTAAACTAGAAGTATAGATGATTTTTTAAGAAAAATATCGAGTTATATTTTATTTTTCACATCTCAGCATGCGATCATCCACGGATGTTTGTATAGACTGTTTAGATAGACAAACCAGCTGCTCAGCAGGAAGTATGTGATGTACGCGTACTAATACGTGTCTTTGTCTAATTGGTCAGGAGACGTAAAAAGGCTAGTGACAGTCGGTATTAATTCCTAGAGACTAACTACAATGGTCAACTAGAAGTATTTACTCAAGTAAAGAATAAATAAAAAATAGCGTGTAACTCTCAACCGGCTCTCTATTCTTTTGTTTTGCGCTCCAAACTCAGTCGCGCCCCTGACGGCCACCTTTTTCGCCAAGTCCTCATACGGCTCTGTCTTCTGATGTTGAATTACTGATAACGTAAGTACCAGTGTATTGATTTTTAAAATCTATTTGTTCTGTATACTAATAGCACATTTTCTCAGACTATATTTTAAAATTTGTCCATGATTTGTTCGATATTGTCTCTAGGGTGAATATTTAGTTACATTTCAAATTGAAATAGAATTTATGATTATATGCTTCAAATTCATGTTTTCATTTCAATAAATGCAAAATTCTTCATGAGCATATCAGTGGAACTTTTTAAAACCAATTACTGGGTACTCGGCCGAGTAGTAAATGACCGAGTACTCGGTACAGCACTAATTATTGCTTAATTTATATTTGAGGGGCAGACCCTATTCTATAGCTATAATTTAATAACTGAATATTTTTAAAAATTTATTTGAACTATTTATTTTTTTTTCCTTTTCGTTTTTAGAATGGGGAGAAATAAGACAAATACTAGCAGGGATTTTTTCACATATCACAAAACAGAGAATAATATATGCGACACTTCTATGATTGGAAATCATGCTGCCAATTTAGAACGACATTTAAAAAGACATCATAGTAATGAATTTAAAACTGTACAGCAAAAAAAGAAAATTTAGTTGAACATAAGAGATGAAGCTACTCCAAGTACCAGCGGATCCAGCGGTTCACAAGAAACTTTGGATAAATACGTAAAATCAGAATTTTTGAAAGTAAAATTAAACAAGGAAATAGTCCTTAAAGCATGTATTGAACTTATTACTGTTAATGGCTGTTCATTTGAAATGTTAGAATATTCAGGATTCAAAAAGATTTTGAACCCAATTGTTAATGCAATAGGTAATCATTTTTCAGTAAATTCTGAAAATATTAAATTATTAATACCAGAGACAGCTGTTAAAATTGTCTCTGAAATAAGTACAGCACTCGAAAAAAAAGTAATTTCCTTAAAAATTGACATAGCTACCAGATTAAATAGATCAATTTTGGGAATCAATGCTCAGTTGATAATAGGCGGAAGAATAAATTTGTTTACTTTGGGAATGACAGAGTTGAAAGATAAACATACTGGAATTTATATTAAAAATATGGTTGAAAAAGTACTAGAAAAATATAATATCGATATTCAGCAAATTTATTCAATTACTACGGACAATGGAGCTAATATGATTTCATTTGTCAACTTATTAGGATCCGAAATTGAAGACGAAGTTATCGAAATGGAAAATGAAAATTTCGAAACTAGGGATCACTTTGAAGATGGAGTAATTTTTTATCACAACTTTTCTTTTAATAAACTAATCGGAATAAGACGTGCTGCACATACATTGCAACTAGCAATTAAAGACTCTATAAAAAACGCCGATTTCAATGAATTTATTTCTGATGCTAGGGGGTTGGTGAAAAAGCTGCGCATTCCATCTCTTATGTTAAAATTTAAAGACGTTAATACTAAAAGACCAATTTTGGATTGTCCAACTAGATGGAATAGTACATATAATATGTTAAAATCTTTATTGGAATGCAAAGATTTTAGCTCATCTTTAGCGGAACATAATTTAGATTACTATTTTGCAGACAGTAAATGGGTGAAATTAAAATTAATTGTTGATACCCTACAACCCCTAACGGAAGCAACTTTGAAACTACAAAGTGAAGAATTAACTTTAAGCGATTTTTACGGAATTTGGACACATTGCAAAATAAAGTTACGAAATTTTAAAAATTTCTTTGCAGATATTTTATATAATCAGTTATCTGACAGGGAAGCATTGTTAATAGAAATTGATAGTTTAGTAGGAGCAGTTTATTTGGACCCGCGTTATCAAATTTTGCTTTCCACGTCACAAAAGGTACAGGCTGTGCAACATTTAAAGAATATTTGGAACAAATTACAATTTTTTGAAAAGTCCATTTCAATAGTAAACGAGGAAACAAAATCTTCTACTGAAAGCGATGAAAATGAAGACGATTTAGAGACTTTTTTAAAAAGTAAAGAATTGGCAATAATAAAAACACATAGAACCTCTATTTCTACCGAGATTGACATTGAATTCATTTTAAATAATTTTGACAATGTACGAAGGCTTGATATAAAGCATAATATTTTAGATTTCTGGGAAGAGAATAAAATTACATATCCGCACTTGTATAAGATTGCAATGGTGGTTTTGGCAGCTCCAGCTACACAAGTTAGTGTTGAAAGAGCGTTTTCAGGTTTGAAATTTATTCTCCGAGACAACAGAAGTAATCTCAGTGAAACCACGTTAGAAGATATATTAATAATTAGAGGCAATTTTCATATGTTAAATAAATAATATATTTTTTACATAATTATTGCAAGGCCAAGTGCACGATGTGAGAGTCAAACGACGAATGTGGGTAATCATGAACCTAGTTGTCAAATGCGATTTTGATAATGGATAACAATGCCAATGCTCGCCGTCCTCTGCTCACCGCTCTTATCGTACCTGCTGTTTGTATCAATTCACATAGTGTACCAATTAAAAAAAGAATAAAATCTTCTAAATTTTGATAGAATTACATTTTTTGTTTATGATAGAATTATATTTTTAGTACAAATAAGAATATACATAAAATGGAATTATTCATTTGGAACTGAAACGAAAACAGTTATTTTAGGCGGAGCGAAAACCGGAACTGAACCGAAAACCGTTATTTTTGGCGGAGCGAAAACCGGAACTGAACCGATATTAATTTTTTAGTTGAACCGGAACGAAAACCGGAACAAAAAAAATTACGGTTCGAAGCCCTGGTTCCAGGAAGGTGATTACGGATCCTCTTCCGTCAAAATTTGCTGTTGGCTTCACAGCCGCTCTCATAGTTTCCACGACTTAAATAGTACACTTACTCATTTGCATTAACTGCGTTTCTGAAATTACATTCGGGCAGGAAATTGTAAGCTGAAATTAGAGTACATAGAAAAGAATCGTAACTTAAAACAACTGTTAATAAACTTAGGATAAACCTTACATGTTATCCCTAGGGTTGCCCCGGTAAATTAAGAGTTGATTGTATTACGAAAATGATAATTTTATGCGGAGTATTTAGAAACTAATAAAGGATTGCAACATAAGAATTAGTATGAACAAAACATAAATTTAACTCTGATCTCTTCATAAATTAAAAATTTAAATGTAAAAGATATATTGGGGGGAAATTTTGTAACTATAAACAAATTAAGAAAAAAAAATTATTCATTGTCAAATAAAATTAGATAAAGCCTTTTTTTCGAATAATAAAAATATATAATAAATTACAAATTTAATTAGTAATCAATACTAATTAATCAGATTTTCTCTGTGGGTTGAAACCGTTTATCCTAAATAAAGTACTAAAGTTTTAACTATTTTCCACCGTTAAAATTAGAAGTAAGTAACGTATAACACTTTTAACCTATGCGTTATTTATTACGCTATATTTCTCTATCTTTGTATTATTTAAAATAACGGCTAAATAAAAGACAAAAGTCTCGCAGTACATCTCACATTACAGTAGCTCAAATCATCTCCAGATTTAGTTCAAACAACTTTTAATATTTCACTTAATTTATTTGATAGTAACTCAAAATGTCTTTTAATAGTTTTTCATGACCATTCAAATAAGTTTTCAATTAATCATTAGGAAAATTCAAAAGTTAAACGCTTAAATTAATTAATAAGGCCTTTTTATATTCTTTTAATATTACTATAAGGTACCTTCTCCCGCTTCCTTAGCATGCCTGCGTGGTGTAATGGTCAGCACACTCGGCGCGTATTAGAGAGGTCCGAGGTTAGAGATCCTGTGAGGGCATTGCTCATTTTTCATATTTCCTGCTTCGAAATAACCTAACGTCTCTGCATTACTACAAACCATATTTGTCTAGTCATTATAATAATTCATAAAGCCTTGTAATAAATCAAAATTTCTTTATAAAAATGTAAAGGGTGTTCTGAGTTTATTTCGCAATGCTTACGAGCAGCTACATCGTACTCCCCCGCCTTCGATTAATATTATTCAAGGTTACTTCTAAATAAATCCTGTTGTATATTTTGAATATACAAAGCACATGACTGCTATCTGCCAAAGTTGTAGGATGCCTGGTGTAATATTGGCTGAGACACTTAGTTAAGTAATATTTATTTGAAAAATTCATTTTAGATCTTTACTCCATATTTACATGTGCTATATAAGCACTATTTAAAACTTTAAATCAAATATAGCTAAAAAAATGCATAGTAATGCACTTTAATTAGTTCAAACTCAGGCACGTAACCATGGAGGTGCCCTGGGCACCCGGGCAACACCTTTTGATTCGCCAAAAGATGTAAAAAATATAGTAGTTTTGAAAACGTTTGAGTTAAAAGTTTACAGTTGGATGCTCCTTCTTTGTTCGGCGATTCTTTTTTGACGCCAAAATCGGAGCTAGGAAGGCATAATTTCAAGATGGCAGCTACACAGAACCAAAATAAGAAGTCAATGAATTGCACAAACTCGATGTCCATGTACACATCGATCTATTTTCACTTAAAAAATCTTCAGAGAATTGCACAAAGGTGGCATTGCGCACTGCCTTGACTTTGTCCATGTACACATCGATCTATTCTAACTTTAAAAAAATCAGGAAGCTAAAACCAAGTTCAAACTATCATGGTAACCAGGAATGGGGTTTCATCGCCAAAACTGAACGAAATTTGTCGCCAATAGAAGGGGCTTGGCTTTCGCCGAATCATTGAGATTTTTGCCGCGTGATGTGGACAACACACAACGGTATCTGGGGGTTACTACTGAACAGCCAATAGAAGGGGCATCTAGTTCTACACTAGAGCTACACTGATGCACAAAAATTGTAAAATTATTATTTTTTAAACCAAAAACAGTTTTCAAATTTTGGCCGAACTCCGTCTTAGTACTTTGAAAATTAAGCTTTAGAAAATTTGATATGATTACTCGTCAGTTTAAAAGATTATTTTAGAAGTAAGAGGTGTTTTCGTCAGTTATTTTTGTTGCATTAAATCACGGTTGATTTTATTAATTCTTTTAACATTTTCTTTAATAGGAAATGGATCTCACACAGTTATAAATCTATTGTATTTATATGAATCATTTCCACTACAGATCATCAAGTTTAATTCATCTTTCAGCGCTTTTTCAGAAAATCATCCTACTATGTTAAGTATTTATTTAACGCAGCGTATTGACTAAGTCAAAAAATCCAAAACTTACTTGATATAGTTCGATCACCTAAAACGCAACCCTGTATGGCATTCTGCCAGAACACATAGACTCGTCCAAAAGGGGCGGTATTACTTTATGCGACGTGAAAGGTCACGTGAAAGTCTTCTCTTCTCCGGAAAGAGATATGCTGCAGGGGAAGAAAGTCCCCATCCTTCCACCTTATTTTGAGAATAAATTGGTCCAGATGGCGCGTTTGCGGTCATGGTCGCGGATGAGGCGGTCTAGCTGTAACTGTAATAATATGTATATTTAAAAATGATAATGACTATAATGGCCGAGAATCAATTTTTAATGCCATTTTCATCAAATAGCAGCTGAACATACTTAGTATAGTAAATGTGGAGTAGTTTACATTTTTCAAACCTATGAAAATAAAACGCGGAAGTATTTCAGTAATTTCTAATTGTGTACTTGAAATTTTATTTAGTTTTTTAATGCTCCTCATTAAAAAACTTAAATGATGTATAATAAATATTAAATACCTTGACTTCATATGAAGAAGAAAAGAGTTCTAAATTTACATTATTTTAAATTAGGACCCTTTTCAGTTACTGTAACGTTTCACAATTATCTCTCACATTATAAAGCTGATTAAAGAAATTCATAAATATTTGAAAAATTGCAATTACAAAGCATATGTCTTAATTCCTATATTCACAGACGGATAGCTCTAAGCAAAAAACTAGTGTGTTAATAAAAACTCATCTTTATGTAATAAAACAGAAAGCAAAATAAATGTAATGAATTAATGGTGTAATTTTTAATCTTCATTCCTTTATTCAAAAAGCAATAATCAGATCTCAATTTTGCTGTCCATAATAACAATTTTGTGGCAGGTTTTTGAACAGAAATACGACGTTCCTTGTGCCCCGAAATAATAGAAATTACGAATAATACCTTTTCAAATTTACGGGAGTTCTTTTCAACGCTTTAAAATTTAATTTCTATGCATTCTTAAAATATTTAGCGCAGATTAAAAATACACGGCAGTAAATTCATAAAATGTTTTTGCATGTGCAGTGCTTTGCGAAAATCAGGGCATTATTTCGAAGTATGTATACTTAATGGAAACGCTTATATAAAAAGGGATTAATTTTATACGTTACAAAGGGTTAAAATTTAAATTCTAAAACCTTTTGATGAATAAAATTTAAACTAAATTTAGTTCAGTTTTAGTTCAAAAAGAAAGAAATGTTGATTTTTCAACATAGGATTACGTTCTTCTATAATGGTCTAATGAGAAAGCAAATATTAAGACGCAATTTTTTTTTTAAGTGTACGCGAATGTTTATATTTTCCAAGCTACAAATACTTCAATCAATCTAAATACATCATTAGTTAGATGAAAGAGCGCATTAGCAAAAGGGAAAAAATGCACGTTACCGAGCCAAAGGGGCGTTTTTTAACGTTTTCTGTGTTACCTTTATTCATTAAATATCTTGTTCCTCGTACTTAAATCATAAAATTCAATTCAACAGCGATATCGCAAATAATATTAAAATAAGCATATCTTTAGAATTGCCGATACACAGTCTCGCGCGCTGGAGATAAAAAGGATTTCTTTTTTCGTAGTGTTGCCATTGCGCGCTTTGAAATCGTTGAGTTTCTTAATCAAAAATTCGTTGAAGTGTTACAAAATATGAAATCGGTAATAAAACAAATTCCAAATTTCAAATCTGGACTTCCAAATGCCCATATTCGGAGGAGGATTACGTAGGTTGTTTTATCACAAAGAGAGAAACATACATACATTTATGCACACTCTTCATTATTTAATTTCTTTAAATATAATAGAAGGCTGTAATATTTAGTGGCAACAGTTTGAAAACTGATACTGACATTTACAGTGAATCGATGCAAAATGCCAAAACGAAATTAATAAGCCCTTGTTAGCTAACGCTCCTTTGAGGTAGAAAAATATTTAAACGGGATAAAGGGTGTACGCCTAGTAACGCATCGAAAATAAGGAAATTTTGTTGAAGTTGAAGCTCCGTGCGCATGCGCGACCGCGTGTGAGTGGCAAGGTCGTCTGGTAGACAGGCGTTGTATTTGGATGGTGTTTGCTGTATTTTATTTTATTTCACCAAATTAGTGCTGCTACGATTGATAGAAACTTGATGAGTGTAGCAGATTGTGTAGCAACCATAATTTACTGTTAAGCAGTGTAAGAAAATACAGGATTCAGAAGCAAGCGATATTTTTATGGTTGATGTAATTGTTAACATTTATTATAGCAAGGTCTAAGACTTTTCGCCGTCGCCATTTCACCGTGGCCGTTTCGCCGTCGGGACGTTTCGCAGTCAAGACATATTTCTCCTTATATGATTGTATTATATCTTGCCGTATTATCCTCGTATGAAATTTATTCAGTTTAATAATTCTGTTTACTTTTTGTATACGTAATAAAGGTTGCTTATAATATATAGAGTTGTTTACATATATGCGATACAAAGAAATTACGCATAGCTAGTTAGAAAATTATGTCAGTAACAAAAAATGGGGCTAAACGTCTGATATAACAGAAGTTATATTATCGATTTTAAAATTACTGAGAAAGTTGACAAATTTTCTATTTGTTGTTATTTTGGTGTTACATGTAAGTTTTTCCTTGTATAATTTGCTTCTATTTGTGTTCGGACAACAAAAACGGGTAGGGAAAAGAGACCAATTCAATGAGAGCCTCAAAACTGTATAGAATTTTTGAAGTATTGTACATAAAAAATTTTTTTAGAATTGATAACCATTATGCTAATTGACGATTGAGGTCTGAGTGAGTTGATCGGAATGAAACCCGGTTCTTGTTGTTCAGTTAATTGACTTTGTTTAAAGCTTCAGAACACTTTTCCCTTGACAAGTTCTGTTTGGAGCTTTAAATAAAAAAGATTAACTTTGTTTTTCACTGTTTTTGTTTTTTCAACTTTTTTACTTTTTCTGTACCAAATGTATGTTATAAAATTTGCAAATTCATAAAAATGGAAATAGGTAGGGCATCATGGTTCTTACAATCCTAAGGTAATTCTCTCATATATTTCATTTTCCATATTAGATCGATTTTAAAATTATGCAGGTAAAATATTTACATGATTCATCAAAATTTCTTGAAATTTTAATCGGCTAGTTCAGAGAAATCACACATTCAAATAGGAAATTCACATTTTTATGGAATCTGAATTAAGCAGGAAACTGATATTTTTATGAAATATGCCTTAAAAACGGAATTACTATGGAATCTTGTCGGCACATTACTCTCTTAAAATTCATATATCATGTGTAACGATGTGTTTGTATAAAATTGTACACGAAAACATTTTATATAAAATGCTTAAAATGCTTATTAAATTTAATTAAATTATAAAACTAAACAGAATTATTAAACTAAATCAACTTTATATCATATGGCAAGCCATAATAGTAATCGTGTAAAGAAAATTATGTTTTGACAGTGAAACAGCCAACGGGTAATAGTCTCATTCCCATTATAGCATCCATATAAATTCATCCAACTGTTAATGGAGTATATTTGAAGATGTTCTTATTTAGTGCATTATTAAAATATTCTGAGACTACTTCATTGATCGATGAAGAGTTTACTGCAGGTACATATTTTTCTTTCCACGACTGTATTATGTCTTGCCCAGTGGCGGCTCGTAGCTAAAATTAGTGAGGGTGCTGTTTCAAAAAATTTTAACCTTTGTTTTAAAATTGTGTAAACAGAAACAAACATGTATAAAAAGAAAATTTATTTTGAAACTTCCATGAAATCTTACAGGAGAAAAATTAAACATTTCTTAATTACTTTAACCTAAATTGTTACAGTCAAATCTTTATCTATTCATTTAAAAATAAAATCAATTCTTCTTGTTTTAGTTTGAGCGAAAAGATCAATAATTTTCTCCTTGGTCTCTGGATGACAACTGAGGAAGTTTTTCTATATTGAAAGCACTGCAAGCGCATTTAGTCTTTCCGAATTCATAGTGCTTCTTAGAAAAGTTTTCATCCTTTTCAATGTTGAAAAGCAGCGTTCTGCCTCTGATGTAGTCATGGGAACTGTTAAGATAATTTTTATCAGTTTCATAATTTCACTAACAACATCATCAAGATTATTTTCCAAGATAAATTTCTGTAGCTCAATTAATTTGCAGTATTCATGAATATCAGACTTACAACAGTATACTTTTAGTCCAGTTTCAAGCTTTTCTTTGTCAATCATCGGATATGCTTCAGTGGTCAGTACTATTTCTTCTGCAGGATGTTCATTCCTAAAACTAGCGAAGCATTTCTTGTTGAATAATTTAGCTAAGGGTTTAGTGGAAGAATATTTGTCTATTATATCAATACATACAAAGTCACATATTTCCTTAGCTTCAGCCATCAGTGTCTTTGAAGAATTCACACAGTACTTTGAGTTCCTTAATTCTAAAATAGCAGTTTTGAAATTTGTTGTACATTGATTAACTCTAAACACACTAATTTCTATGAATTGCATTTAGTTATATATTATTGCAACATGAGACATAATCTGATAAAAAAGCTCTAACCAAAACTTGAAATTATCATCATTTAGATATTTTGAAATTCCTGTTGCCTCTGCAATAGTTTGATCTGCATTTGATGTTGACTGAATTTCAGTAAGGCAATTTTGCTGTTGCAGAGGTTTATAATGCACTTACAGTCACAGAATTTATTACTTGAGGATGTAAGGACATGGTTAAAGTTTTCTGTAAAATAAAAGAACAGAAGAAAATGAATCAAATAGAATAGCTGAAAAATAATCTAACCAAGAAGAATACGGTGTATGATTTTTAAACACAGCACACCCGGGGTAAAAAAAAAGAAACACCTCTTAACGGCACTCCAGATTCGGCACTGCAATAGCGACAGTACTCTTCTTTCTCTGGGCCTCTTGCACTGCTTCCTAACTGCGCATGCGCAGACCAGCCAAATACCACACGCAGGGAGTAAAACGAAATCATGTTTCCAGAAATTTCGGCACTGCAAGAGCGACAGTGCTCTTCTCTCTCCCTAGCTAGCGTGGTGCTTTCTGTGTGCGCATGCGCAGAACACCAAACACCAAGCCGCGGGAACTAGCTCGCAGTTCGATACGAAGATTTTCGTACTTTTTTTGTAAACTGGAAGATGACTACCGACATTAAGTTTGAGGATTATCTATTGCAGAAGTATAAAAGAACTAAAGAAAAAGAGGCACATCATATTAAATATTAAAAATAATAATAAGTAGAAATAGGGGGCGCTGTAGTTCCACAGTACTTATTACGAGCCGCCATTGGTCTTGCCATATTATATAAAGCTGATTTAGTCCTGTTATTATAATGGGAGATTTTAGTGTAAACATCAAACGAAATGAAAAGACATTTGATTTTACGAAACATCATTTTAATCTCAATATGGTTCCAAGTAAGTATCCCAGTACACTTGGCAATTCATTTACAGATTTAAAATTTACAAGGAATATAACAGCAGACATCTTAAATTAATTTTAAATTATGCATCTTATTTCTCATATTATCGACCAGTTTTACATAGGGTCATTTTGAATGAATAAGTTTAATAAATAAAAAAATAAATTAGATATGTGTTTAAAATGTTTTGTTTGTTTTATTTGTTCTATAATATCCTCACGCCTCCGTTAGTAATCCTACGCATTAACATCAGCTACTCTTTAAAAGAAAGCCTACCGTCAATTTTTTGCATAGGTTTGAATTTGAATCAGGTTATATATTGCGTAAACAGTTATCCTGTTTTGGAAAAATTCCGTTTCATGAAATGGGCAATATTACCATTACATCATCTTACATGGTACAAATTTAGAGACGGAATATGAGAATGAAAGCAATTTTTCTTATTTAATAATTTTTTAGTTCCTTGTTCTGTTGGTGATATCCGGTTTCAGAATTCATGCATAGCTGTTTGCTCATGTCTTATCTCATTAATTTCTTTTTTCTTCCGTTTCTTTTCTATTCGTTAGATATATCTAAGCTGAAAATTGTCTGTTTCATCATCTTACGGTTAGAACTACCGCGAATAATAATTTTTGTTGTTCATGAAAGAATACACGTCTAAAATAAATGTAGAAAATCCCTTAAAAATCAGTGCTAATAGGGATTAAATTTCCTTTTCAAATTAAAACTGAATATGCATTGAATAACTTTAATCTGTTACATTTTTCGGGTGTTTTCTCTTTAATACGTATTCCATAAATTTCTCTAGTTGAAAGAGTTACTGACGATAACTTGATTTTTTAAAATTTTCTTCGAATGTTCCGATCAAATTTATGATTGTCGAAATAAAACCTGAAAAATCAAATGAGTTAAACTCAGAATCAAAACCTTGAATTCTTAAATGCAATTTTTGTTCATTCTTAAATGCAATTCATTTGCAATTTTTTTTCCCCAGTCTTCTACAAAAAATAAATGTATAAACAATTCTGAAGGCTTTCAGATTTTATATTACGACCAAAAGGGCGTTTTTTTAACATTTTGCGTGTTACCTTTATCTATTAAATATCATGTTCTTCGCACGCAAACTGCATAAAATTCATTTCAACAGCAATATCAAAAGATATTTAAAAACAGCATATGTTTAGAATTTCCGACAGGCAGTTTTGCGCGCTGGAGATAAAAATGTTATTTTTAATGCAGTGTTGCCATTGCTCGCTTTGAAATCGTTGAGTTTCTTAATCAAAAATTCGTTAAAGTTTACAAAATATGAAACAGATAATAAAACAAATTCGAAATTCAAAATTCGGGATTCCGGGTGCTCATATTCGGGTGGAAGACTACGTTATTCAAAAGTTAATGGCTCTAAGTACCGTCGTTTTTTCACAATGCGAGAAACATACGTACATTCATGCAGATTTTTCATTATTTAATTTCTCTAAATATAAAACAGGGCGATAATATTTTGCGGCAACAATTTTAAAAGTGATTCCACGCAAAATCTCGTTTCGAGACTAATAGCCCTTCTGGGCTAATGACTCTTTGGGATAAAAAGAAAAAAAAAAAAAGAAAAAAAATGAAGAGCCGGAGAAGAGCACCTAGTTAAGGAATTTTGAGAAAAATGGATTTTTAGTTTGTGTAACTTCAGTGATGCAATCACACAAAACATTCGTAATAAACTTCCTATCTTTATTTAACGAAATCTGTATATTGGGCAAACCTCTATTTAACGAATAGTCTGTTTTACGAATTCCTCTATTTAGAGAAGTTTTTGACTGGATTTTGCTCGAGATGTGAATTTCCTTGCGACGTACACTCTCTGATGAATAAAATTTTTGAATGGATGATTTTCCAAGATTTTGTTTCCTACTTAATAATTTATTTTCCTACTTATTCATTTGCTGGGACACATATAGAAGAAGCACAGCATATTTATTCATATGCTGTAGTCATAAATCATTGCTAGTGGCTCGTTATCCTTTGTACATTCTACGTGAAGGATGAAGTTGGGGAAGGGAGGTTCTTGAACGGGAAAACATTTAGCTACCCTATTGTTAAAAATTTTTCAACTAAACTAATTTAAGCAACAGCTGCACGTTATTTTTATTTCTGCTTTTCGTGGTTTTTTACAGAAAATCCATCTCTGTAAAGTTAGCTGTGTACTGAATGATAAAAGTGTTGTAACTTAAGTATCCAATTCTTTAAGAAAATATACTGATCCTGCTATGTAGAAAACATGTACAAAGGTGTAAAAAACAAAGACATAGAGACAAAATGCGGTAATTAAAAAAATAGACAATCGACAATCTTGAAAAATCGGGAAAAAATTTCATCAAGCACTATGTTTTCCGAGAACTTCTGCAGTAAGGTTACGCTTCAATTTTTATAGCGTCAAAATAAATTTCTGTTTCACCTAGATATCACTCGGAAGTGTCTTTGAAGAGAAAAGCTGTAAGCCAATTACATGGGAGGCATACTGAAGAGAATATTAGTTTTTTCGAAGCAGGAAAAATTAACATCGTCCTCCCCGGGATTCCAGCCATGGGTCATATAATGAATTGGCTTCTCCCCAATCGCCCAAATCCAGGTGATGAAGAGTAGTCATAGTTCGAAAGCCACACTAGAAACTGTTAGATTTTCCAAGCGATGTTAGTGACAGTACCCTCACCGGCCTTCGAATCACGCATATTGCAATGTCAGCTGAACGTACTTAGAATTTACTTGACAAGAACAAGCACGAGAAATGAGATGTAATTGTGGCAGGATGCTTTTTTACTTTTTACAAGTATTGTAATCGCGAAAAATTTCGGGTATCATATTTCAACGAAAATATCTATTTTGACCATTGTCGAATGCAATTTAACGATGTTTTTGAGTGACATCCGTATGTAAGGACAGAATAAAGGACTCTTCCCCCCCAAAAAAATTATAAAACTGAGTCTGAAGATATTTTTAGTGGCGTCTGTGCGTACGTATATACACTCTTTCGAAAATCGGTAGAAGTGATGTGCATGTAGAGAAAAACAAATGATTATAGTTTGAGAAAAATTGGATGATTTATTGAAGTGATAGAGCTTCACAAAGTGAAAAAATTAGTAACGCGTTTGTCCACCTCTGGCCCTTATGCAAGCAGTTATTCGGCTTGCCATCGATTGATAGGTTGCGGATGTCCTCCTGAGGGATATCGTGCCAAATTCTGTCCAACTGGCGCGTTAGATCGTTAATATCCCGAGCTGGTTGGAGGGCCGTGCCCATAATGCTCAAAATCTGCTCAATAGGAGAGAAATCAGGCGACCTTGCTGGCCAAGGTAATGTTCGCCAAGCCCTAAGGCAAGCAGTAGAAAATGTGCAGTGTGGAGGCGGGCATTATCTTGCTGAAATGTAACCCCAGGGTGCCGTGACATGAAGGGTAACACAACGGGCCTTAGAACTTCGTCGACGTACTGCTGTGCTGTAAGGTTGCGACGAATGACAACCAAAGGAGTCCTACTGTAAAATTAAATGGCACCCCAGACCATCACTCTTGATTGTTGGCCTGTCCGCCGGAACACAGTCAGGTTGGTATCACACCGCTGTGACATTCCAGTGCGAATAAGCCCGATACCACTGCAAACGGGCTTGACGTTGTACAGAGGTCAATGGTAGTCCTCAGCCCCCTTTCTGTGAGCCGTCTATGAATGGTCTTTGCGGTCACTGAGGCACTAGTTGCACATACAATCGATGATAATGATGCATCTGTGGTTATGAGTGCCGCTCTGACGATTGCTCGGTCTTCACGTTCTGTCGTTTCTCTAGCGCTACCGCTTCCTTCTTGACGCTGTGTGCGGCCATGGTTCACCCATTCCTGCCAACATTGTCTAATAGTGGCATCGCTCCTGCTCAAATGCTGAGCTATTCGCCGATAAGGCCAACCAGCTTCTGAGCCCAACTACACGACCTCTCTCAAATTCTGTCATCTGTGCATATCGTTCGCGCACCTGTATGCCAGGCATAGTTACTGTCTACCAGAGTATACGGAATGAAATTCGTGAAGAATTTATGACCTGGAATCGTAATTTCTCCTCTTAAATATCCTGCCACTTGCGCAGATCAGATGCGCTGTAACGACAACCGTTCATTCATTGGCAACCAAAATGTAAAATTTTGCATTTTTCGTCAAATCTTGTATGCATATCAATTTGTGTCTAGTTTGCTTTATATCTTCTCGGTGCGTCGTGGTGTGTCGTTTTTTTTTTGCCTTAGAGTGTGTGTGTTTATCTCGCATAACTCAAAAACAAGTAGCCTCAGAACATTGAAATTTTGTATACAGGACTGCTATAACACGTAGATGTGCACGTCCTATTTTGGTTTCAATCGGCCACGCTAAAAGTATATAATTTATGTATACATATATACATATCCACTCTGTTACTCTGCTCAGTGAGCTGAATTTTTTTATTCTTATATGTTGGTAAATTCTGTATTGTTTGCTGTAAAAATGATTGAATTATGTTATTCTTATCTTCCGGTTAAAGTTTTTATGCCTTTAGTAAATCTGCATGCAAGATTTGTAGAATTATCAACAATTTAAAAGTTATTTAACAGCGGCTAAGCCTAATCATTTTTCTCATGGCAGACATATTTGTCTACATTTGAAACTTAAGAGAATATTGTATTTGTTGCCAATCTAGAGAAACTAAGCTTCGTAACAAGAAAGATAACGCCTTCTTTTATTATTGCTAATTAAATCATGCTTAACCCATTCTGGAATTTATTCGAGGAAATAAGTGCATTTCAAGTAAGATTTACTTCGTAATTTTTAATATAGATATTTTGAGTTTTTATGTATTTTTGCCTTGTCGCGAAGTGAGAATTGAATTAATTGAATGAAAAATACTCAATCGTCTGTGAAAAATTGTTTCTTTTTTTTTTTTTTTTAATTTCTTTTACATGTCGTTTTAGAGTTATTATAGTATTTGAATAGAACATGTTGGAACGATTATGTAATTCTCCACATGATATACATAATATTTGTGCATTCTAATGAGTTATAAAATGAATGAGATGTAACGCTGTTAAGTGAAGCTAGCGCCAGAGTGTTGCTGCGGTAAACAAATATAGTGAATTTTAAAGAGTGCATTTATTCTATTGTGGTTTATGCGCTATCGACGAAGTTGATTTATTTCAATCCAACAAGTTCAAATGAAATGCAAAGTGCGTATAATTTAATATTCCGTACAAGGAAGTCATGTGCTGTAGACATCAGATTTTATTTTTTTAATCTTAAACTCCCGCTAGAAAATTTGATTTTTAAATGTGTTCTGCGCGGATTGGGGGATTTGGAGTGACTGACGCCAACACTTAATTAAGAGTCAAAACACAATATATTTAGCCAGTATTACTCAGAACAGCTCAAAAACACGTTTACAGTCGTCGAAAAACTATCACCAACACCCTGAAACAATCAGCAACACAGCATTTAGACTATCAGGCTATAACGGTGAAGATAGCTTCACAGCAAAGCACTAGAGTACCGTTCCCGACTCGGTTTGCTCGTTCTCGGAACTCAACGTACTCTCGAGACTTTCCATGCTGCAACTCGCGATGCACTCGACGATACACTCGATAGCCTCATTCTTGCATGAGACGATGCATTGATTGATGATGCATTGATTAATGATGCATTGATTGATGATGCAATTACTATGCATTGATGAGACACTCACGCGATGCACTAACTCGCGATACACTCGACCAGGTCGATACTAGACTCAGCGGTGCACCATTTCGATGAACTTCACGATGCGCTGACGAGGCACTAGAGTCTAGTGACTAGACTGACAGTCAACTTGGCGCTAGACTGGGGATCAAATCGATAGACTACGAGACACTCAATAGACTCCGTGTACCAGCAGGGTTTATACAGGTTTCTGCTTGCCTTCGAGAACATTCTGGGCCAAACCGGTAAGAGTTCGGTCTAGAATGTTCTCCATCCGCCCATGGCATAATGGCGATTTCGAGCCAAATATGGCAACCCTGCCCTTCCTTGTCATTTTCTGGCAACCCTAAAACCGCCTTGTGGGGAAGCTATCTTACCGCGGCTGGACATTTCGTAACAATGTGATACAAGAAAGAGTAACTTAGGTAATATAATATTAATAAGGTAAGTTTTAAAAAAATCGAAAATTGGTGAAACTCCCACAGGATAAAACACAAAATGTAGTGAAATATTCACAACTTGAGATTCATACTAATAATTTCGAGAAACATTTCACGGCTGCCGAGGATACGCAGTAGCATTTCCCGCGGTTGTTCAAGCTAGTTATGGTAACAGGAATAATTAACTCGTTATTAAATATATATTTTATGTCGTTACCAACCAATAAAATTCTGGTAATATAGTAGAGTCGTTAGGTTTTCTGGTGGTGGAGACATGAAAAAAGAGCCGCTCTCGCCGAGACTCGAAACTAGACCTCTCGAATAGGCGCCAAGCGTGCTACCGTTACACCACGAAGGTATGCTGGAAAGAGGGAGAAAATACCTTACATACTACCCTCTTTTAAAGAACGACTGGGGTTTAGGGGACCCAACCGCCAAATCCATGTGGGAACGAATTGTCTTCCACCACCTATTAATTCGGGTGTCACTGGAAAGTCATTAGGCTATTTTGAAGCAAGAAATGTGAAAAATATGTAATGCCCTGCCAGGACCCGAATCTGGACTTCTAGAATATGCGCCGAGTGTGCTACCGTTGTACCACGAAAGCTTGCTGGAAGAAGTGAGAAAATACCTTATAATATGATCAGTGCCGGATTAAGATTTCTGTTAAAGTGGACGGCAACTGAATGCATGTTCAGATTCAGTGTCTAATACTAAATAATTAAATGTATGTGTACTGCACCTGTATGAATAATCTTCATTAAATGAAAGTTTTCTTTTAGCCCGAAGGGGCTTTGTCCCTGAAGGACTACTGTTTTCGTTTTGCGATTGTGCGTTGAATCACTCTAAATGTCCGTTTCACTTTTCAAATTGTTGCCACCAAATATTGTCTTCTTGTATTATATTTAAAGAAATTAAATAATGAAGAATCTGCATAAATGTATGTGTGTTTCTCGCATTGGGATAAGACAGTGGTATCTAGAGCCATCCAATTTTGAACAACGTACGTTTCCACCCGAATATGGGCATCTGGAAGCCCAAATTTGAAATTTGGAATTCGTTTTATTATTGATTTCATATTTTGTAAAACTTTAACGAATTTTTGATTAACAAATTCAAGGATTTCAAAACGAGCAATGGCAACGTTGTATAGAAAAAAAGAACATTTTATCTCCAGCCCGCGAGACTGTGTATCGGAAATTCTAAAGATATGCTCAATTTAAAATTATTTTGCGATATTGCTCTTGAACTGAATTTTATGGTTTAGGTGAGAAGAACATCATATTTAATAAATAAAGGTAA
>KK116832.1:136136-165057 GCA_000611955.2 Stegodyphus mimosarum | reverse complement strand
TGCAAGTGATGAGACAAAATATTAGAATGTGTTTTTTAACATTAACATATAATAAGTTTGATCACTTATTTATGCTTGTATTGAATATATTTCTGTTACAAATGAAAGAAAGACAGTGATATGGTAAGATTGTTAGTTTCTGGAACCTCTCCGTGGGCTCCAATATTCGTTCATTTTTGTTTTTGTTTGTTTTTTTATTACCTCAAATGGCCTATTAACCTCGAAGCACAATTTTGCGTTGTTTCACTTTTCATTCAAGTCGGCTGCCATTCGGCAAAAAATCAGATACTTTTCTTTTAAATTTAATCTGTATTTTACTGGTTAACAAACTAAGCTATTTAAACTCAATAGACGCATTTCTTAAGAATATTATACTTTTTCATTTTTTAATCTGCTTGATTTAAATAAAAATTTATTTCATTATGTATCTAACTAAAAAATCAAATATATTTATAGAATTAGAATGCATATTTTTTAACTTTTCAAATATACAGAAGATATATAATACTCCCATGCAAATTTCTTAAATGTATATTTATCTAGTTTTCTATGAACTAGATACACCAAGCACTTCACTTTTATTATTTATTATAATACTTATTTATTTCTTATTTTTTTAACTTTAACGAATTTTTGATAAAGAAACTCAAAGATTTCAAAAGCGAGCAGTGGCAACACACTGTGAGGAATAAAATATTTTTATCTCTAGCCCGCGAGACTGTCTATCAGAAATTCTAAAGATATGTTGTTTTTAAATATTTTTAGCCCAAATGCTCTCGGAACGTGTATATATGTGTAAATAAAAAAAACCCCTATGGGCGTAAAATTTTTATTTATTATTTTCGAATAGGAGTCGTAAAAAATCAACCCTGCCTTCAACAGGATTCAGGGTGGATACCTTTCAATACCACCTGGAGGCGCTGACAACTACAGCAGAAGAGCTCGCAAGAAGAATGCGTTTAATTCCTTTCACCGCACTCACAGCGTGAGTGAAGAAAAAAAGCAAGATCCAGTACGGCAATTAAAAGGATGATGAGTTGTTCACCATGTGGCAGATAACTCATCATCCGGGTGCCCCTGTAGATTTTTCATGAGAAAAATCAATCATACCTGCACAAGAAATCAAACTTTAAACTTTCCAATTAACTACACGTTTCCCACTGCATGAAAAGGGCACATGGAAGGAACATGTTTAATTCTTTAAATCCTGGCTATTGCTAAATCAGAAGTGGGCTTCATATAAAATCATCATCGCAGGTTAAATACAGAGCAAGTTCTCACTATATGTAGAAAACGGATAAGTATTCAAATACTGGATATTTATAATGCGCATACTTCGTATGAAGTTTTATCGAGCAGTTTGTTATTATTACGTACGGATAAAAAACAGCGATAAAAAGAGTACAAAACTATTGTTTAAGCCTACAGTTTCGGTTTACTGCGGATTGGAAGGGAAACAAAAAACTTCTCCACATTTTTGCAAGGGGAAAGATGTTTCAAGATAAATGAAATTTCAAGCTTTATTTCACAGTTTCAAGATTTCACATTATATGAAGCATCGATAAGATTTTATGTAAGCTCTGGTTCATTTTTCTTCTCAGTTCCAAATGCATCTTTCAATCTGTACACAAAACATAATTTATTCTATTAAAATAAAGTTTTTGTTATAAAACATATATCTAGTGTAAAAACTAAATTTGGATTTATTAAATCCTGTTTAACAAAATGTTAGCAATATGTGTGCCCTTTTTACTTCCTTTACTTCGTAAAGAAAGTATTTTAATTACGAAAAATTCTGGGTAACATATTTCAACGAAAATATCCTTTTTGACCGCTATCGAATTCAATTTAACGATGTTTTTGCGTGATATCTGTACGTATGAACAGAATAAAGGGCGCCTTTTCCCAAACCGAATTATAAAACTAATTTAAAATGAATTCGGAAGAGATCTTTTGTGGCGTCAGTGTGTACGTACATATGTACGTGCGTACGTATGTATGTATCTCGCATAACTCAAAAAAGAGTAGCCTCAGAACGTTGAACTTTTGTATATAGGACTTCTATATATATATATATATATATACTCGACATAGTGAGCTCAGTTTTTTATTCATATAAAACGTGCTATTTTGGTAAATTGCATTTTTTGCATTAAAAATGATTGAATTATGTTGTTCTTTTCTTCTGGTTAAGGTTTTTATGCGTTTAGTTAACTTCCATGCGATAGTTGTAGAATTATCAACAATTTCAGTGCGGCTAAGCCTAATTTTTTTTTTTACCCTAGCAACCATATTTGTTCATATTCGAAACTAAGCAGAATAGTGAGTTTGTTTGTTGCCAATCTAGAAAAACTAAGCTTCGCATCAACAAAGATAACGTCTTCGTTTATTATTGCGAATTAAATCATGCTTAATCCATTGTGGAATAATAATTTAAGTTATGAAATTACCCGATATATATACTCCGCATAGCGCCCACAACAAATTCAGTGAGTTTCTAAACCTCCAGTAAGTCTCCACTAAGCCTTTTTGCCGAGTGAAACCAACAGCTAACTTTCGGTTTTGTGTACCGAAAAATCTGCCTTCTTTCCCGCTGGCCGAATTGTTTGTTTTTGCGTAGAAATTATAATTTTGATTGTAAAAAGTAATCCTTAAATTGTTTTAACTGTATTTGTGCTTTATATTTTTGTATATTTTTCATTTTTTCATAAAGATATTTTGAGGTTTCATGTATTTTTGCCTTGTCGCGAAGTGAGAACTGAATTAATTGAATGAGAAATATATCTCGAATAATAATGAAATTCGGGGAAATAAGTTAAAACAAAAAGCAGAAAAAAATGCGTGTAATTTAATATTCCGGACAAGGACGTCACGTGGCCTAGACATCAGATTTTCTTAACAAAATACTCGCAACCAATGTAGAATTTAGGTAAAATTTAAATATTTACAAATAACTTCAACAAAATTGAGATATTTGTTAACTTCGACATCTTTATGAATCTAGATACCTAATGGATCCAGCTCAGTGGCTGCTGTCAACTGAAATTACCCTTCTTGGCGATTCATCCAGAGTTCTGGAAACTGAATACATCTGATACTGCGCTTATAGGCAACCTGTTTTCCTTACAGGTTTTCTTTTAATAAAGAAAATTTTTTTCACAGAGCAATGATTTTAGTTTGGTTTAATTGATTATGGCAAGGCTCGGTAAAGCTATCTGAATAAGCGAATATATGCCTTCGTGGAGGGCTTTCTAATGGAAAGCGGCTCCTATACACGAACAGATTAATGATATTGTTGCTAATTGTCCAGGCGCGGTAAGCATCTTTAGGGTTGCTAGAAAATGGCAAGGGAAGGCAGGATTGCCACATTTGGCGAGAATTCGCCTATTTGGCGACAAAATTGGACGGATGGAGAACCTTCTGGAGCGAATTCTTACTGGTGTAGCCCAGAATGTTCTCGAACACAGCCAAAAGCTATATAAACCCTGCTGGTACACGTAGAGTCAGTCATTGCAGAGTCTATCGAATTGATAATCAGTCGGTGAGTGCCTAGTTACGAGTCAGTTGATAGTCAGTCAGCGAGCGAGTGTCTCGTAGTCTAGTGCCTAGTTGGTCGTTGAGTGTATCGAGAGAGTCTCTTAGTTTACTGTGCGAGTTAGTGCATCGTCGAGTTTTATCGTAGTGTGTTGAGCTTCGAGATAGACTGAATCGAGACGGAAGCTGTTCTCTAGTGTATCGTCGAGTGGATTGCGATTTGTAGCGTGAGAACGACTGAGCGAGTCGGGAGTTGTACTCTAGTGCTTTGCCGTGAACCTCTCTTCACCGTTATAGCATGATAGCCTGAAGGCTGTGTCGCTCATTGTTTATAGCTGTTCTTCGACAACTGTAAACGTGATTACGTACTCAAGAATAAGAAAAAAACGTAACAACAATATGAATAATGTACGAACAACGCATTGCGAAGAGCTAAAAGGTATCAGTTAGCATTTTTTTTTCTTGAGATTGTGTCATTTTATAGCTCTTTTTCAAATACTACATGAATAATTTTAAAACGTAATTTATTAATTAAGAAGAAAAAGTTCTTGATAAGCCTGTCTAAAGTAATAGAAACAAGAATGTGAAGAATTTTACTGCCACTTCGATTTAAATTAATACGATTCTGAATCAGAGATCGGGTCATGTATACTCGGCTGTGCACTTCAGTGAGCTAATCCAACAACATTAGAGATTAGAAGAGATTAGAGTGTTTAAAATACCATGTAGGATTTAAATAAATCTATGACATGTCGGGACTCGGAATGAAATAGCAGAAATAATATAAATCTTCATCCGGTAAAATCTTAATATTATCTATTGTTAAAGTTGTGGTGGCTTATATCATTTGTCTGACGTAATCATTTCTAATTCCATTCTTACTTTTGGAAGGGAAGGAAATTCATGATACTCTGCCAGTAAAGAGACTTCTTTCGAGGGTAACTTTTCTCATGATTTCAAGGTAAACGTTTTTTATAATACCACGTGTATTTTTTTCGGTAAGTTTTTTTCCTACTTTCGAACTGAACATTTTTAACGACACCTCGCTGGTTTTTATGACGTGTTGCCAATAAAAGCGCTGCGGAAAAAAAAAAGAATGTTTTTCTTCCATCTCTGCATGAATAGTATTTTAGTCTCTAGAAAGGGAACTCTTCATTCGTTCGAAAGAACTTTGGGAAGTAGTGAAATGCAATCTCGGCCTTTTATTTTGATGCTTGAATGACGAGGTTCTGTTTTCTATTTGAGAAAAAAAAGTCTTGTCGTGATGACGTAGATATTACCAAACAATGAACAATGTACCAATAAAATCTTCCAGCAGTTATCAGGGTAATAAAGCAAGCAGTCTAAAAAGAGATATTTACTTTTTTATATTATTTTGATATTTTTCAGTTGCAAAAGTGTTATTTATATGATATTTTTGGTTGTCTGCAATAATTTCAATGTTACTTTCACACAAAACATTAACTGTTTTAAAGCTAAGATAATTTACTAACGTAGTTGTGAAGAAACCATATATTATATATTCTAGCTTCTGATTTTCTTTCCACCTTTCTTACTATAGTGTGTATCAGCACCAGAACTCAGTGATAAAAATAAAATTCATTAATACATATAAGATTACAGTCGTACACGTTTTATTTATTTTCTCCAATTCATTTATTTAATAAAAATATTTTTCGGGGGTACTCCTTAATTTTTCATTTGGCCATATGATATTACTTTTTAAGTGAGATATCTCTTACATAACTACTCGTATTCTAAATAAGAATCCAGAAATTTCTTGTATTATTATTATTAGCCAGTTCATGAATTAAACTTCTTATTCCATTCCATTGATTTTTTTCAATAATGCCATCAGATGTATTATTAAATGTTAATTTAATAGTTGAGTAGTGTTTAAAAAAGGGGATTAAATGATAAATCTCTCGCTTAAAGTGGGGAATATCATTTCATTAAATCATACTTACTTTTCATGATAAACACTGAATTCGCTTTAAGCGAAATTTTGTTTAGCAAATTAAAGGCAGACAAAAACAAATGTTACCGTCTTCAAAAACGAACGTATAACCAAGATCGTCTACCTAAATGTACAAAATGTCGGATTCAACACAGGTTTAAACACCCCACGTGACAAAACAGACAAGAAGTGCCCGTGTTGTATGAGAAAATTTCAGAACGTAATAAAAAGAATAAAGAATATATAAAATGCCCATTAAGGTCTTTAGCATTCAGAATGCAACAATATAGTACATACGAGGACATTTAGAAAATCAAAGTAATATTAAAGTAGCATATGTCCAACAACTTTACGTAACGTATAAAAAACTTCGCGGATTTTCATTCAAATTCCGAAAGCTCTAATCAGGAAATAAGACAAACTCAGCGATTATAGAGGCAAGTTGGAAAACGCCAGTCTTCGAAATGATGACCACATCGACGATCATTGCAGTCAAAATAGAAATCAAAAATTCATTTTTAATTGCACTATATACTGGAATCAATTCCAAGAGACACAACCTGTTGAAACTCTCGCGGTTAAAACTGTTACCAAACACCCCGTGATTTGCGCATGCGCGCAGCCCAAGTGAAACAGAACTGTAACTGAACTTTAGAACTCGTAATGGACGTTTCAGTTATAGATGTAACCAGTATCTTCTCTATGTATCTTGTAGGTAATTAGTTAGTAATGTAAATTAAACGTATTTTATTAACTTAGAATCCTCTTTTATCAGTAGTACCTTTGATGTGTTCAGTTAAGCAAAGTATTCCCGGATATACCTTTGGAAAAGAACGAGAGAGAAGATCGTCAGAAAAGGTAAGCCTTTTTTTACCTTTATTAAAAATGATTATCTTGTTAATCATAACACAACCCATTGTTGCAACAATAAAAAAACTAGTAAGAAAAAAAGGGGAAACTTCGATAGTCGTAAACGAAGACTTAATGTGATAATACCCGATATGAGGACCAACCAGCCAGACCCCCGAGGAATAAAAGTCCGCGAATTCTTAGCTGCGTTACGTATAGCGATGACGAACGACCTCCAGAACACGGCAAAATTTTCAGGTTCACGGCGGAACTCTTAAGTTCATTTCAGCTTACTAAAAAAGATGGGATCACTAGGTATAGAATCCTGTTAGGTAACAAACCACGAAAATCTTGGCTGGCTCATCTGTGGACAAAAATAATCGAGCAGTTATGGCATCTGCTATCAACTTTGCGACAAGGGAGACATTGACGTAGCACGCACTACTACACTGAAGAAAAACGTATATGATATAATGATGTAAGCTCAAACAACGCATAGACGCATTAAAGAGAATGCGAATACGTCGAGTTCCCTGTCCGATCTTTCTTTATACTTACATGCTTCCGATACAAATTTGCCCAACCTTTGCCTTTTAGACACCTTGGGGATTTCAAGTGAGAAATACAAAACGAAAAATGTCTTGGAAGAAGAAACCCGAAAACATTTCATAAAAAATGTAAAAGCAGATACCTCAGGGAGATATGAAGTAACCTTAACTTTTATTTTAGATAAATCTGTCTTGTCCAGTAACCGTACTATGGCAGAAAGACACCTCTTCAAAACCAAAAGTAAACTAATTAACACATGCAAAAGGAAAGATTACGAAGAAATATTTGATCATTGGGAAGCGAATGAAATTATTGAGGAAGTAACTGAGGGAAAAGAGGAAGGAATACACTATATGTCTCACAAACCTGTAACAAAGCAGTCTAGTGAAACTACAAAAGTACGCCCTGTTTTTAATGCATCTGCACGTTCTAAGAATTTACCCTCTCTCAATGACTGTTTGAGTAAAAGACCAAATTAAATAGAAAATATTCCACGTATATTAAATCGTTTTCGATAATATCGCATAGAAGTGTCATCTGACATCGAAAATCTCTTTGTCAAATCAAAATAGCAGAAAAGGATAGAGATTTTTTAAGATTTCTGTGGTTCGATAATTAACATAATTTGAAGATTTACCGACATAACCGAGTTGTTTTGGGACTCACATCAACTCCGTTTCTGCTAGCCGCAACACTTTGTCACCTTTTGGCTACCGTCCCAGAAAGGTTTGTAGAAACTTCTGATATTTTGAAGAATTCATTTTACCTCGATAATTCGTTAATTAGCTTAAATCACGTAGAGAAAGCCGAAAATTTCGTTCAAGAAGCAAGATTGATTTCGGCTTCAGGGCATTTCAATTTAAGATGTTGGAGGTCAAATTTTCGCATCGACACGGTCGATGAGGTAGAGAACACGCTGAAACTTATCGCAGTATTAGGATTAATATGGGATTTAGAAAAGGATAGTTTGAGTTATAAGATCGAAGAAACATTTAACTTAAGGGAACCTATTACCAAAAGAAAAGTTTATCAACTACCCAGAAAATTTTTAGTCCCATTAAGATCCTTCTCTTCCTCTAAGGGAACAGGTTGGAACTTGGTTGAACCAATTGCCTCTGCTATCACAGACTGAAATTCCTCGGTGGTTAAATATTGATTACGAAAACGAAGATAACGTAGTTCTGCACGTCTTTTCGGAGGCTAGTAAAAGAGCTGATGCCACATGCGCATTTTAAGAGCTGAAACCATCGAAGGTGTAAAGGTTCAGTTAGTAAGCGCGAGAAGTCGAGTAGCCCCAATTAAAGAACTTATAATTCCACGTCTTGAACTTCTCTCCTGTCTGATAGGTGTCAGGCTCGCCAAAAAAGTCTATCAGATTTGAAACTTGAGAATTGTAGAACAGTATTCTGGAGTGATTCTTCTACAGCTTTCGGGTGGATAAGAAGAGATCAAGCATGGTGTACGTTTGTTCACAATCGAGTACAAGAAATAAGATCGCTTACTGGAATATCTGACTGGAAGCATGTACTTGGAAGTTTAAATTCAGCGGATCTCCCATCGAGAGGATGTACTATTGAGCAATTACAGAAATCGACATGGTGGGAGGGTCCATCATGGCTTTACCTACCAGAAGACGAGTGGCCCCATGTAGAAGAAAAGCCTGATGAAGAACTGATGACAAAAGAAAAAATGAAAATGATTTTGACTCCTCTAGACCATGGAATCAATATGGACTGGTACTACAAATACTTCTCTTCATATCGTACAACCGTGAGAATGATTGCTTGGATTTTCAGGTTTTATCACAATTTAAGGAACGAGGAGAAAAATCTAACCCCTGATGTCTCAGTTGATGAATTTGAGAATGTGGAAAAGGCACTTTGTAGATTGGTACAGAAAGAACCATTTACAGGCATAAAAGATTCCACTATTCGTGCGTTGAGACCAATCGTAGACCGAAATGGAATTTTCAGAGCCAAAACGAACGTCCTACAGCGTCAAGATGAAGAAAATTTCCGATATCCTATCATTTTACCTTCCAAACACCTTCTAGTTCAGAGACGAATTTACGAGAAACAACTAGAACTCCAACATGCTGGTGTCAGCACTTTAGTGACAAATCATATAGAAAAATTTTGGATATTAAAATCCAGGAAAAGTATTTGAAATATTATCAGAAAATGTGTAAGATGTAAAAGATTTGTTACCCGAAGGGTAGAAGTCGAGCCAGGATTTCCACCCGGAGACCGAGTTAGAGAAGGGGCGATTTTTGAAGTCGTCGCTGTAGATTTAACGGATCCTCTCTATCTCCGTGAGGGGTCTAAAGCTTGGATAGTCTTGTATACGTGAGCCATTTATAGAGCCATTCACCTCGAGCTAGTTACTTTCCTATCTATAGAAACTTTCATCCGATCTTTACGTAGATTCATTGCCAGAAGAAATACACCTTATGTGATATATTCCGACAATAGAACTAATTTTGTAGGAACTAACAGTGCTCTTAAGAAGGTTAATTGGAACGCCATATGTTCAACTGTTTCTATCCAAAGGATAAGATGGAAATTAAACCCTCCGACTTCCGCCTGGTGGGGAAGTTGTTGCGAATGGTGAAAGAAAATTTAAGAAGATTATTAGGCGGAACGTCCTTAAATTATGAAGAATTATATACTATATTATGTGACTGTAAATATGTGATAATCAAGATCCTTCACCATTGACCCCTATGATACTCCTCCAAAAATTGCCGTCATCAGGAGTTCATGATATTGACTGCGTAGGTTCCAAAGAACTAAACCGCCGAGCCAAATACCGACAGAGAATAAGGCATGATCTAGGAAATAGATTTCGTAGTGAATATCTTGGCCAGTTGAAACAACAGGCGAGAAAGAAGAGAAAATTACAACAATTGCAAGTGGGCGATGTCGCTCTGTTGAAAGACAGCCAGAGACGACGCATTCATTGGCCTTTAGCCAAGATAGTCGAGGTTTTCTCCAGTAAAGACGGGATACTTAGACTAGCGAGGGTCAAGACAAGAAATGGAACTCTGCTTCGTCCAGTGCCCAGGCTTTTCCCGTTGGAGATCTCTACATCCTAATCTGCTGGTCCTCCGTTTCCCGACAGAGCATCTCGAGATAGAAACAATTCTGCAACTGGTCAGGCTGATCAGGCTGCCAGTATTCCAGAACCTGCCTCAAGTCCTCGCGTGGTGACCAGCGCTGGACGAGTTGTTCGGCCCCTTATCGACTAGACCTGTGTATATTGAGTTCCTCCGCACCGTCGGACCTCAATGATGGGAGTAGATGTTACATCTCAACTCCGGACTATCAGCGCCATTACCTCTAAACTCTGGATTATCAGCGCCGTTACATCTAAACTCTAGAATGATAGAAAAAAACGTAAATAGAACTCTGTTTTACATTGACTAGAACGACTGTATGAAGGAGAGTGCGTAATGTTCATAGAAACTTAAAGAATAATTGTATATAAATGTATATAAATATAATCTGTTTATATTTCACAGAAGTCTAAGTGTCAGTATTTAGATATTTCAGACACCAGAATGGATATATCCTCAGCCATCTGGTAGACAGAAAAGGTAAGATAATTTTTCTTGCCCTTTTTAAAGAATTAAAGAGAATAAAATGTTGAGTAGAGTACAACATTTTTTGGAATACAACAGATTCTGTTCCTTCTAATGCTAGTAGAAGTAATTTTTGCTATATGAGTAAATTAATGCATAAGTATGAATTGGGTAGAGGTGATATAATTTTTTATTTCGGCTTATTTGACAGACAGGCACGACGTATTGAGTTGGAAGAACAAAATTGGGTTTCTCAGCTGTTTGGTCTATTGCCTTATGAAATAACGCAATTAATTGCCCGTGAATTAGAAGAGAAAGCTAATGATTACAAGGACGCGAAACAATTGCTATTGAGAAAATTTAAGCTAAGCTCTGAACAGTTTCGGCAAAAGTTCGTTGATCATATTAAAACGTTGCGCAATGAGTGGAGAGATTTCACGTTTGAATTAAAAATTATTTGAAGAATGGCTTGCTGAATTAAATGTAACAGATTTTGACTCTTTAAAACAGTTATTATTGCGGACCAATTAAAGAAAAGGGTCCCCGCTGCCATACGAGATCATTTCATTGATGATTGGTCTAAATTCATTAATCCTGAAGAGTTGGCTGAAAAACTAGATGAATATGAAAATATTCGGGAAGGGATTAAAGTACTTAGAGTAGAAAACAAGACTTTTAGGCATAATCTTAAGCCTAAATTTGGTACTACATTTTATGAGGCACCCTATAATCAGTATTGAAGACCAAGAAATGTTAATGATTCTATACAGACAGATAGTAATTTTTAAAGTGTGTTTAAAAAACAGTTTTGATAATAAATACAATTTGGGAGATATATTTTATAAAATAGACGAAAGTAAAAGCGAATATAATTTTGGTATCTGTAATGAAAAGGGTGAGCCGAAGCGCTTCAATTGTAATGATTATGGACATATAGCGACGGATTGTCCTCAACCTGAAAAAGAAATTATTTGCAGGAAATGTAATGAAAGGGGTCATACCTTTAAAACGTGTACGTTTAAGAGCTCAGATTCAACAAATGTTAAAAATAGCTTATCCGTGAATCAGAACTCAGGTGTTTCACCAAATGTATGTTTAAAATATGCTCGCATCAATAATGGAGAAGAAATTACTGCAATCATAGATACGGGTTCCAGTTCGTGTTTATTGAAACAGTCTGGGGCTAGGAATCGTATTATAAAATCTGATGTAGAGGAATTGTTTAGCATAGGAAACCAGAGTAAACCAGTGGCCAGAACACTGGGAAAAGTAACTGTTAAGTTAGAGATTGATAATGTGGAAGGAAAGGACATTATAGTTCTAATTGTTGAAGATGAAACGGAACCATGAGACTTATTAGTTGGTCGAACATGGATTGATTTACCACATATTGCATACACCAAGATAGGTAATACCTTGCACATATGCTACGCTGATGATTGTCTATTTTCACTGTTACAGAATAACATCAGCACTCCGGGAATTAAACTGAAAGCTACCCAAGAAATTGAAATCGAAAGTAATATAGTTAATTTCGATTAATGATCTAAAATTAATGAAATAAATAACGTTTATGTTTTAATAAGTGGATCAGAAGATGAGTTGGGGGTCATTACTGGAAGTAATGCATGGAGAAACAGTGGTACCAATCTCTAACTGCAGTGATCGAAAATTAATTTTGAACGAGAATCAGTGTATCGGCAGAGCAGAAGTAGCAGAATTAGCTGAATCAAGTCCAGATCAGAAAACTGAAAATTCAAATCAAAAGGAAATAATGGTAATAAATGAAATTAAGGGGTGTTGGAAGCCAAAAATCTTCGAAAAATATTGATTTGGAATTTTTGCATTTTAAAATTCTCTACACTTTTAGCTTTCTATAAATACTATACTTTAATCTCCATGAAAATTAGAACTTTAAAAAATCTAGTTTTATTTTATGATCTAATGCTTTGATAAATGAGGAATTTTACATAAAAACGCGTTTTTCTCCAAACGTGGTTTTTTTATACTCGATGTACCTTTTCTCAGGAACTACTGCTCCCTGGTACCTACAATTTTTATGACTTATTTATTATATTTTCTAATATTTACTGAAATGAGCTTTTTGTGATAAATTAAGATAAAAAAATTTCGCAAAATTTTTGCGTCAGAAAGGTGCTAAATTTTACTATGCCTAATAAAATAGTCTATAAATTAGTCTAAAATTCAAAATGTTTCAAAAGCTCATTTCAGTATAATCAGATAGGTGTACGTTAATTACAAAAAAAATTTCAACAGTATATCTACAGCAAATTTTGAGAAAAGGTACATCGAAAATGGCCAATTTAACATTGCCGGTATAGGGGGTTCCGACACCCCTTAAAAAGTTTAAGAGATCGATTACTTTAGAAAAATTAAAGTTAATAACAATATTATGCCATAGAGAAAACAGGAAGTTTTCGATTTGATAAATGAGTATCGAGATTGTTTTGCATTAAATATGGAGGGATTCGGGTGTACCAACTTAGCAAAGATGAATATTAAAGAAATTGAAGGGAGTAACTCTGCGTGCATGAAGTCGTATAAAACCAACGCCGAGGAGCGTGCTTCTATAAAGAAGATAATAAATGAATGGAAGAAATATGGAATTGTTACTGAAACAAGATCTCCGTATGCTAGCCCAGTTTTACTTGTAAGGAAACGGACAGGTGAACTACGATTAGTTGTAGATTACAGCAATTTGAATTCGCAAACTGCTAAAGGTAAATTTTCACTCCCTAGGATAGATGATCTTCTTGAATGTCTTAGCGAATGTAAAGGCTTCACTATATTGGACTTAGCTCATGGATATCTACAGATTTCCTTTAACTGAAGAAGCGAAACTGAAAACAGCTTTCATCACTCCAGATGATACTGGTCAGTTTGAACGAATGATGTTTGGGTTAGCTAACGCTCCTGCAGAATTTAAGAGACTTATGAATCAAGTTTTAAGTCCATTGCTTAATAAAGAAGTATCATGCTATTTGCATGACATATTAATCCCGGCTAAATCTTGGAAAGAAATGATGGAAAACGTAGAAAAGTGTTTGATACATTGAGAGAAGCAAAGCTGACATTGAAACTGACAAAATGTGAATTTGGAAAATATGAAGTTGAGTATTTGGGATTTCTAATAAAATCGAATGGTATGCAACGTGGACCAAGAAAGGTACGAGCCATATTAAACTTTCCTAAACCAACTAATGAACATAAAGTCAAACAACTCTTAGGTCTTACAAGTTTTTTTAGAAGGTTTGTACCAAAATATGCAGAGAAAGCTGAGCCGTTAACGAGACTGACGAGGAAGGATGAAGTATTTCATTGGATTGAAGATCAGCCAGAAGCATTCAATACTCTAAAAGACCGTTTAACTAATGAACCAGTACTACCGTTATATAATCCGGAAGCAGAAACTGAAGTGTACACAGACACGAGCAGCAAGGAGCTGGCTGGAATGCTGTTGCAAAAAGGTGAAGATAAAAAGTGGCATTTAGCTTATTGTGTAAGTAAAGAAACAACAGAAACAGAAAAAGAATTATCATTCAAGCAAATTAGAATTAATGGCTATAGTTTGGACTTTGACAATTCTTGATTGGAATTCGATTTGTGATAATGACAGACTGGCAAGCTTTAGTTTATTTAAACGCGAAAAAAGCTTCAAATCCTCAGATAGCAAGGTGGAGTAATCTGATGCAGGAATATGATATTGAAATAAAGCACAAACAAGGTAAAAATATGAGTCACGTAGATGCATTGAGCCGATCGCCAGTTGATCAGCCAGAAAAAACCTTAGACTGTATAATTGAGAACAACTTGGAAGTTTATTTAACGTTAACGATAGATGAACAAATTCTTCAGATCCAGAATTACGCAAATTAATAGAGATTTTAAAGAAAACGGTAAATGATAGAACGAATGCAGAGAAGTATGTAACCGAAAATTATGTCGTCAAGAATAATCATCAATTGTTTCGTAAAGATCGGGAAAAGGAAAAATTGTTATACGTCGTACCTAAGTTGATGAGAAAAGATATTATAGTAAAATTTAATGATCTTTTGGGACATTTTTCAGCAGAAAGAACTGTTGCCAAAGTCAAGGAGTCATACTGTTAAAGGAATGAAACGATATGTTATGCGTCACATTTCGATGCGTTTCGAATGCCTAGTAAATAAAGTGCCTAGTGGTAAGAAACAAGAAGTACTGCATCCAATTAAACCTGGTAGAAGACGTTTTGCAATCATACATGTAAGATCATTTAGGACCATTCGTAAAACGTTTAAGAGAAAATACAGAATTATTTGTAACAATTGATAATTTCATAAGATTTACACGTTTATAGCCTATGAAAAGTCCTGCAACCAAGTATGTATTAGTTGCATTGAAGAGTTTTGTAAATGATTTTGGGTTACCAGAAAAAATTATCAGCGATAGAGGAACATGTTTCACAGCAAAGGAATTTCGAGAGTACTGCGAAAATAATGGAATCACTCATACGCTCAATTCAACTCAGCATCCAAGTGGTAATGAAATGGTGTTTCACAGCAAAGGAATTTCGAGAGTACTGCGAAAATAATGGAATCACTCATAGGCTCAATTCGACTCAATATCCAAGTGGTAATGGAATGGTGGAAAGAGCAAATCGAACAATTTGGGCTACGATTAAAACGAATATGGAAAATCCGAAGTATAGGGACTGAGACAAAAAGATTAAGGAATGCGAAAGGAATTTAAACAATATGATAAATAAGACTACAAATAAAACTCCTTTCGAAATGCTTCACGGTTATTGACCAAAATTCGACGACGGATTGATGAGAATGATTACAGACGAAGACGCAAGTGAATGGGAGGATCCAGTAATCTTACAGAATGAAGCTAGAAAGAGAATTGAAGTAAAAAGTAAAGCAAATTATGACAAGAAGAAAAGCAATTCTTTAACATTCGAACAAGGAGAAATAATAGTTATGAGAAGAGTACTTAAATCAACCAAAACACAACCGAATTATCGAGGATCTTTTTTAGTTACAGATGTTTTACCAAGTGATATCTATAGAGTGACTCAATTAAAAGAGAATGTGAAAGGTAGTTTTTTTAGAACGGCAGCTCATGCGAGCCAATTGAAATCATGGCAGTGTCAAGCTGAATCAGAGAAAGACGACGATGATGGTGATGAGATTAGGGTTGCTGATAATGATAACAAGACGCCGCATATTACTAAAACTAGGACACGAAAAATAAATAGAAAAGGACGGTGAGTCTATATGACAATTAAAGACTTTCCAACTCTAAATTTTACTATTATAAATTTAATTTTGTTAGATTCTTCATGTTCCGAGGTCGTAACTAAGTCAGGACGCCCGAATGTAAACGCAACGCATTGACTTTATTTTAAATATTTTATTTTTCCTCGAGTGGCAACAAGATATTATTATGATGAAAGCCGAGCTGAACGATAACATTTTTATGAAGCGCGCATAGTAATCTTGTATTTTTAGTTGTACCATTTCAATGATATGTAAATAAGGCGCGAATGAAAGATTTATTGCGTAAGTGCAGAATGTTTAATAGTTTTAAAGAAAGTATCTAACATATTCTTCACACAAACAAACTATATGGCTTATTGCAACTGCATCAAATAAGTTTCATGGTGGAGGAGAACATTTTTTTCATTAAAAGAGCCACGTTAAAGCAATTCACAAATCTATTATCAATTCGAAAGTATTGCAGACACGCATTTTCTCTTGATCGAAAGCAGGGTACCTCAGCTCCTTTTTCAAGCAGTTTTTCTCGTGCAGTCTAAAGCTTTTATGAATAGTCCCAAATCTGGTGCCAAATCATTCAGCTCATGCTGTTCAAATCCCTTACGAATGGAATCATCGTCACTTTCCAAATCTTCGTCGTTGGAGTCAAATCGACATTCACCAGGATCCTATTCTTGTATTCCAAAAGAAGTTAATTCTTTGAAAACTCCCACTGGGAGTTCAGCTGAGTCAGTCACTGGGCTCATAGGTGATGGTAAACCAGGACACCCTATTTTACATTTTTCTTGTTATATCTTGATGTTTTCTTTATACAAAAGTAACAATCATTTGAGTGATATTTGGGCTTCACTAAATCATAGGTAGAACCAAACGGAAATTTAGAACGCGTTTCCTTCATGCACATTTCGACACACTGCTTGCACACTTTATGAGGGGCCCATGATTTATCTTGATCACCAGTTTTCACTTTAAAATAGGCAAAACAGGCTTGCCTGACGAAAGTACTGATGTTGGTCCTTTGACTGGAAATGATGAAACTGCCACATACAACAAAACGAATCGGGGTTGCTTAAGAACTTATGACGCGAAGTAGCAGAGGCAGACATAAAGAAAGATTTCATTTCATATATAAATAAAGCTAAAAACTGCTAACCTTGTATACAAACAAGAAGTAGGACTCCACTTCCGAACCCGCTGCATTATACCTCAATGACACTCAACGTTCCACTACAGCATCTGAGACGTAACTAAATTAGTCTAGACAAGTATGCGTCTGTCGCTTGTCTCCTAAGGGTATATGTCAGCCAATAGGAGAACGGTAGTGTTTCACATGATTCACGCTCGATGCCACGGAAAGTGGTCATATTCACATAAGGTGTAGAGTTTGTGATACAAGAAAATTTACTACGGTTTTGAAATCAGCAGGCCGATTTGGCTCAGAAACAGCTTAAAAATCGAACTCAATGGAAATTCTGTTTCAAAGTTGTTCAACAGTATTAACAATTTCAACCTACAAATTTACCTTGAACGAATATGTCCGCCACCTCATCGGTAGTCTATCATGGGCAGGGTTTCTTGAACATTTCGGTGTGGGGACACCCTATCATTTACCAAATTTTATGCGACCGCATCAGCATTGCGTAAATCCGACACACGCATGCGGGAAACTATCAGTTTCTTCAATTGTACTGTAATATACTATTGAACGTTCAGGTCATTGGCTTTAATTTTTAACGTAAAATGAACGTTTCGATTGTAAGGTTTATCCTAAGTTTATTAATAGTTAATTTAAGTAATGATTCTTTCCTATTTATTCTAATTTCAGCTTACAATTTCCTACCAGAATGTAATTTCAGAAACGCAGTTAATGCAAATGAGTAAGAGTACTATTTAAGTCGATGTTTCGCCGACTTCGAGAGAGAGAGAGACTGATTTTCCTGACTAACGCTCGTTTGCCATTTGTTTACTCTCTCTTAGTTACTACGCGCAGCCATACTTTAGGCCCTTGCTTGGCTTCGTCGATTTAATTAATATATAGGGGCCAAATACTTAGAATTCTGATAACTTCGGCTATATCTTTCAGATAGTTTTGATTAAGCTTCGTTTAGTTTAAATTCATTATTATTTAAGTTCAAGCCCAAGTGGAGGCTTTGTGCATGCTCCGAGTTAGGAGTTGATTGTATTTATTCTAAGAAATAAAGGGTAGTTAACCCTTCTTAAGTCTTACGTGTTCGTTCACACACTTAAGCGATTATTCGCTTGTTAGTGTTCTTGGGGTTCTAAGACAGAACATTGGAATTAAATAACTAAAATCTCACATTTGGCTCCCGAAGTTGTTCTTAACGAACCGTGCCGCTAAGTAGTGAGGATTTCTCTTTGACCCCTCCCACCTTTCAGTTCCCTCAGTCACAACCAAACCCCATGGAGGGATTTGGATTTATCTTGGAAACGATGAGGGCGGCGACGAAGCCAATAGAAAGTTTTGACGGCAAAGGATCCATAATGACCTCTCTGAAGCAGCTGGACCTACACTTCACATAATATCTTGTCAACCAACCGCAAAGAATTATCATCGCTACGACGAATTTAAAGGTCACGCCCTCAGCTGGTACAAGAACATCAAGAGAGTTTGTTGGGGGATCCAGAATCCGAAAAGACAAGAGTTTGTTGGGGGATCCAGAATCCGAAACGTACATGTGGGAAAATTTTAGAAATTCGCTATTAAATGTATTCCCAGTTGTCAGAGACCGAGCAGGACTGGAATCAGAATTATTTATTAAATATCATATTAACTTCGACGAATTAACAGATTTCATTTTAGGGAAGATCCATATTGTCAAATTATTATATGGGAAAAGACCCGACAATGAAGTCATCGAAATAATTTTGCCGCGGCTGCTTCCATTAATTTAGGACTTCCTTGAAGTTAGAAATCCGCAGACGCTAGAAAACTTATTCGCACTAGCTGTCAAATTTCACAGTAGGCGAACTGCTGAAAACACGCGTGCGAACAATTTTAGGCAGTATTCAAGGTTTCACGCCCAGACGAAACCTCAAGGTCAGCAGAATTCCTATCGGCAAGAGCAGAAAGTAGCAAAGCCGGATAAGAGGAAAGCCGGTTAGACCAAATCGCGGGGAAATAAAAAGCAGTTGGACCAAGGGGTTGAAAAGAAAAATTGAAACTAGTCACGGTGACCGGAAGGAGAATGAAGTCACCGTGTGAGAAAGTAAATCCCTTAGAAATCAAACTGAATACAGTAGTCGTACAAAATTTGGCCTTGCCAGAAATCCAGATACTACTAAACATACCGGGCTCAATGCACCTTCCTCTAGAAGGATTTTTTTAAAAAGCATTTTCATCGTTATAGACTGTTTAACACAACGGGACAACGCGTGATTGCTGCTTAAGGCAAACAGTGTGTTTGCTTGGGAAAACTGGGGCTGCATGTTCAAATAAAAAATGAGGTTCAGAAAATCAGTTTTTTCGTAGTAAAAATTTATTAACCGCAGTCATATTGCGGGTTGATTTCTTACGCGCAGCTATCGCAAAAATTAATTTTAAAGATTCTACCTTACAGGTCAGGATGGACAAAATTCAAGAAGAAAAAACCACAGTCCCGGAGGTGAATCTAAGTCACCTCGAAGAAGGAGAAAAAGAAAGAATTGAACAATTGGTAAGAACGTTTTCTCAATTATTAGATGAAAAACCTGGCTTCTGTCAGATTGTCTCTCAGAGGATCGACACTGGTAGTGAGTCCTCTGTTCGTTCAAAACCGTACAGATATGATCGGGTAAAGAAAGACATTTTTGAGCAACACATTAAGAAAATGCTCGAGGATAAGATAATTACGCCAAGTACCAGCCCCTATGCTAGTCCTGCAGTTTTATGTAGAAAGAAGAATGGACTGCCACCCTCAGATCCGAATGCGTGGAGATTTGCAGTTGATTACCGAAAATTAAATAGCATAACGAAATACCCCACATATCCCCTCCCGATAATAGATGAAACTATAAGGAAAATTCCATCAACTAAATATATGACAACCTTAGACCTGACGTCAGGCTATTTCCAAATTGCAATAGAATCCGAGGATGTCAAAAAAACAGCTTTTATTACAAAGACAGGCGTGTATGCCTTTTTGAGAATGCCGTTTGGCTCAAGCGAAGCTCCGGCTACATTTCAAAAAGTTATGGATATTGTTTTAAGGGCAGTCTTGGGAAAAAGCACAGTCATCTATCTCAATGATATTATTGTGACAAGCGAAACCCTAGAGGAATACATTAAACATTTAGAGGAAGCTTTTCCTTTATTAAAGGAAGCGGGCCTGAAATTAA
Organism: Stegodyphus mimosarum; assembly: GCA_000611955.2. NCBI lineage: Eukaryota > Metazoa > Arthropoda > Arachnida > Araneae > Eresidae > Stegodyphus > Stegodyphus mimosarum. The sequence continues at coordinate 144,974 of KK116832.1, read as the reverse complement.
CCCTAAAAAGTGTAAATTTGCCGCCAAGGAATCGAGGTACTTCGGCTATAAAATCTCGAAAAATTGTATCGAAACTGACAACTCTAAAATTTTAGCGATCAAAAGTTATCCACCAAATAGGGCTAAGAATTTATCATGCTTTCTGAGAATTACAAAGCATTTATTAAAGATTTTGCAAAAATAGCTGAACCCTTGTTAGTGCTTAAACGAAAAAAGACCAAGTTCACATGGACAGCGGATGCGAACACGGCGTTTGAAGAATTGAAACACGCCTTAATTAACGCTCCTGTTCTTAAAATCCCGGAAGCGGATCAAAATTTGAAAATTGCAGCGGACGCGACAGACTACGCAGTTGGCGCAGTTCTTTCCCAAAATGGGCAGCCAATAGGTATTTTTTAGCAAGACGCTTAATTAAACTCAACGAAATTATACTGTAACTGAGCGGGAAACCCTCGCGGTCCTATTAGCGGAGCAAAAATTTCGTGTATACTTTGGAAGTGCCCCGATAACTGTGTATTCAGATCACGCGGCAGTTGGTTGCCTGTACTCCGGTAAAAATCTTTCGCCCTGGCTAATACGTTGGACACTAAAACTGCAAGAGCTTAATTTAATAATAAAACAGACGCCGGGTAAAGAAAATGTAGTTGCAGATGCTCTTTCAAGGATAAAGATCTATGAAGACGGAAATACAATTAAATGGACGATCCTAACCGCGAAAATAACTGAATCGCGGGAAACAATAATTACCGAATTAAAAACGGACCCAGAATTTAAAGACATTTATGCTTACCTGGAAGATCCCGAAAATTTTGAATATGTAGACTTAACGGCTATTCGCAATAGAGAGGCCCATTATGAAATTATAGATAAATTGCTCTTTTACACAAAAACAACGATAACTAAGAATTGCGGCCGGTAGTCCTAATGAGTCTACGCTTAAGTATTCTAGAATTCCATGATTCTAAATTAGGAGGCCATCTTGGTGTTAGGAAAACCCTGAAAAGGGTTAGCAAAGCGGTGTATTTTCCGCAGTTATACAAAGTTGTGACGGCGTATGTCAGGTCATGTTGTAAGGTTTTAGTTAAACTAACCAAGTTTTATTTTAATTTAAATCTTTCTATCTCCTCTCTGTTTCAACTTCCCGTCAGAAGAAGCGAGCGTTTTCAGCTTATGCTAATTTTGAAGTACAGCGAAGTACTATTTAAACCAGAGGTAGAAACCTCTCAGGATGAGAGAGCTTTAGTCTCAGATCACGGTCATTCTGCTCGACGTTCGTCTGACCAGCTAACAGCTAAAATTATAAGCCATAGTGCTTACTACGTGATTGCATATTGCAATAAATTGAAGTGCGCTAGTATTAGTAGTTCTTGCTACGCACCAGTTAGTTAGAGGCCAAACTCCGCGAATCTGCTCTGCGAGCAAAGTTTAATTTAATTTCTATTTAGGTTTAGTTAAATTTATTTGATTTGTTAAGTTAGGCCCAAGTGTGGTCTTTTACTTTCTGTATCTCTCCCCAGTTGGGAAGTGTGTAAATAATAGCGATTTAATAAAAGAGGATTTCAAATCCCTTTCACGTGCAGTTATTCTCCAGCACAAGAGCTACACCAGAACATAGCGTATTTTCCGCTCCCTGTTCCAGTTCAGGACTTGAGAAGAAGAACCCTTGTAAGTACTTTACCATGTTTTCTAAAACTATGCACAGAATACTCAGTCCTGACAATGTCACTTGTGTTAATTAATTAACGACGTTAGTTACAAACCGGCCCTGTACCCAAGTAGCAAAAAAACCACTTTCCCAAATGAATTGGTTGGCATTGATTTGTTCGGTCCCTACACTAGAGCTAAGATTAATAAAAATAGATACTTGTTAATCATCGTGGATGATTTCTCAAAATGGGTGGAAATAATTCCCCTTAAACGGGCTTCAGCAAAATTCTATTCGTTTCTATATAAATATATTTAAAATACGGGGGCCGCAGTAAAAGTAATATCAGATAATGGTAGACAATTCGTAAGTAATTTATTTGAAAATCTGTCTACAGGCCTTGGCATACGCCATCTAAAAATGGTACCCGGTTAAAATTATTCGGGGATATGTTAAGAATTATCATTACCGTTGGGACAACCGTGTCAATGAATTAGGCTTGAAAAGAGCAAAACATGATACTACACGAAAAAACCCCTCAGAATTATTCCTAGGAAGAAAAATTTTAACGCCACTGGATAAGCTATTTTCCGTTCAACAAAGGCAGGAAGAGTTTAAATTGAATGATATCCAGAAAAATATTAATGAGGCCATCAAAAATTCTGATGCGGCATGCTCGAAACAAAGATCATATTATGATAGAAAGAGACGTGACGTAGAATATACGGTAGGCCAAAAAGTCTTAAAGATAAAGTATTCATTATCTTCTGCACCCGAAAATAGGTTAGCCAAACTTGAGCACAGGTTTCAGGGGCATTTCATTATCAAGAAAATTAAATTTTCCACGGTTTACTTAAGAGCAGAAAATGGACAGTAAGCAATTGATAACATCGACCTGCTGAAACCATCCTATAGTCGTACGTATTTTCTAGTCCTAAAAGATTTATTGCAGGTTCTTGGGAGAGCGCCAAGAATATCGATTTCACCGTCGGCTACCAGGGATCCCCCAGCAACTGAAATAAAACAACCGGAGAAAACTGAAGAAAGGACTGCGAAACGAACGCTTGTTTCATTCAGAACAAATTCTGGAGAGCGTGGAGGGGGGAAGAAGATTTAAAGTTTGGTGTGAATGAAAGTCTTTGGGGGCCAAAAATAATTTCTATAATAGAATAATGGTAGCAAAATATAATGGCTTGTGAAAAATTTAACTTATTTCCCTATAAGTTTATATACTTTCCTTCCAGATAATTTGTGAGAGGACCAAGACGGTGTAAACAGAGAAGCAGATGATTGTCCAAGTCAATTTGTAAAATGTGAATGTAAAATTCTTAGTTTTAGTATAGCTTTAGATATTGTTTAAAGTTGGCCCTAAACAGGAAACGTTTTACTGACGAATTCAAGAAAGCACTATTGCTACAAGTTTAAAACTTTGATGAAAAAGAGTTTTGTAGAATTTACACTTTTAAACAAAGTCATTTTGAGACCTTATTCTTCGAGTAGTTAAATTCTGGCAGAGGAAGATGTAAGGTTTATCCTAATTTTATTAACAGTTATTTTAAGTTACGAGTCTTTCCTATCTACTTTAATTTCAGCTTACCAGAATGTAATTTCAGAAACGCAGTTAATGCAAATGAGTAAGAGTACCATTTATGTCGATGCTTCATCGACTTCTACAGAGAGAGTCTGCTTTTCCTGACTAGCGCCCGTTTGCCATTTGGCTACGTTCTCTCTTAGCTACTACGCTCGGCCATAGCTTAGGCCTTTGCTTGGCTTCGCCGGTTTAATTGATATTAAGGGGCTAACTACTAAGAATTCTGATAGCTTCGGCTATATCTTTCAGATAGCTTTAGTTAAGCTTAGTTTAATTAATTTATTATTATTTAAGTTCAAGCCCAAGTAGAGGCTTTGTGTATAATCGGAGTTAGGAGTTGATTGTATTTATTCTGAGAAATAAAGGGTATTTAACCCTTCTTAAGTCTTACGTGTTTGTTCACACACTTAAGCGATTATTCGCTTGTTAGTGTTCGTGGGGCTCTAAGAGAGAACATTGGAATTAAATAAGTAAAACCCAACATTATTATAAAAAAATGCGTCGAAACGTTTTCTTTTTTTTTGTCTGTATTGTCTTATCTTTATCTATTTTCAGGTACATTATGTAAAAATATTTGATAATTATAAAATTATTATAATAAGTTAAAGAAATATCAAAATTGCTAAATTTTTGGCGACCCTATACTGGAAGTTCCGCGACCCCAATTGAGGTCGCGACCTACAGTTTAAGAAACTCTGCTCTAAGGTACAAAAAGGTTGGGGATTCCTGCCTTGTACACTTAAAATATTTTTCTTATGCTTTTAACTATTCCGATATTAAGTTTAGAAAACACAAAGTAAAATTTCGTTTGTCAATAAACGACAACCAATACGAATATATAAAGAATTTGTTTTTAAAATTTTATTCTAAGGCTATTTTTTTATTTCAGTGAAGACCAAAACAGAAGACAGTAAAGCAAAATTCTTCCAATGATAAAAAATTTTAAACCGAAAATTTCCTTTCTTCTTTTCTTCTCATATGTGAATTAGAGTGTCAGAAAGCATTGCCTCCTTTTACTCTGCATCTGGTGAAGAGCATCGGTAGAACAAAATAATTAGTATGGACAAAAAGACGAAAGTAGAAATGAAATGGCCGCCATCAGTCGACGAATAAGGTGAGTTGCTGGTAGAAGGTCGAAATCAGTGAACTGAAAAGTCAAGTAGGAGTAACAGATGTTAAGGATGGAGAATGTCAGATGGATATTTGTGTTTTTCTCTGGGAAATGGAGAACATCTAAGAGAGCTGATGCAGTTGTTAGGATGAGTGAGAACAGAATAGAAGAAATTTCTGGCAAGTTTTTGAATATAATCTTGAATTGTGTCTACTTTGAGATCGCGGTGGTATACGAATTTAGAATGTACCATGGCACGCTGGTAATCTCTCTAAGGGCTTTGTTTTGAAGAACTTGGATGTGTAGAAGATGAGTTTTGGCAGCTTGGCCCCAGACAGGTCTAGCATAGAGTAATGCTGGTCGAAGTATAGATTTATATAAGATGAGTTTATTTGAAACGGAAGTATGACTTCTTCTGCCAAGAAGTAGGCGCATAGTTGCAAGCGTGATATTAATTTTTTTCACAGTTTCCTTGAGATGTTTCTGAAAAGTCAATGTTTTATCTAGAATGACTCCTAGATATTTGACTTCGTCAACCTAGTCACTTTCTACATCAAATAGAAGAAGTCTTGGTGGAGTGAAATTTGTCCTTAACGAAAGATAATTGGTTTTGATTTTTCCGTATCAACTGCAATCCTCCAAAAAGTGAGCCATGTTTCTAGATGATTGAGGTAATGCTGAAGAAGGAGATGGGTAACAGTAACTGCAGAAGCTTGGGTCATAACTGCGGTATCATCTGCGAAAAGAGCTATGGTAATTTGTGGGCCTTTAGGAATATCGTAAGTGTAAATGTTATATAAATATGGCGAAAGTACTGATCCTTGAGGCACTCCAGCGAAAATGTTTCTCGTGGTAGAAACATAATTGCCAATTTTCACTGCAAAGCTTCTGTCTTGGAGATAGGAAGCAATAAGTCTTATACAATGCTCGGGGAAGTTCAACTTGATAAGTTTGTAAATAAGCCCCCGGTGCCAGACCCTATCAAAAGCTTTCGTAATATCTAAGAAAATGCACTACTGATCAGAAATACCTCATTTTAAAATTTTACAGAAGTCCTGTTTCTATGCAGTTTGTATGTGTGTGTATTTTCGAAAATAGTGTTAGTAAAAAAAGTGAGAAACTGTTTTTTTTTCAGCAACTTTTGAGGTGAATGTTATTAAAATGTTTTTGCTGTATGCGCTTATAGATGCTTAATTCATATCGCTCAAAATGGTGTGTAAGAAATTTTATCCGGAAATATATTTCAATCGCCAGTAGAGGCCGTAAATACTTCATGATGTATATTTCTTGTTCTTGGATCTGGCAGTTGAATATGTGTTGGAATTGAATAAATGTGAAACTCGAAACCTGAGTTGTGTTTTTAGTCCAAAGGGATTTAGTCCCGAAGGACTATTACTTTCGTTTTGCGATTTTGCGTTGATTCACTCTGAATGCCCGATTCACTTTTCAAATTGTTGCCACTAAATGTTATCGCTCTGCATTAAAGTTTAAAAAATGAAAAATCTGCATAAATGTATGCATTTTTTTTTTTTTTTTTGACGTAGCTTTCTCTTCAAAAATCGTCTGCGTGCGTTGCACGGGAAAATAAAAAGGAATTTTAATTACAGTTCTAAATAAATAGCCAAATAAATGTGAAATTCGTAACAATATTCTCTAAAACTTTAACGAATTTTTCATTAACAAACTCAAAGATTTCAAAGCCAGCAATACCAACGTTGTACAGAAAAACATTTTTATCTCCAGCGCGTGAGAGCGTGTACCGAAATTTCTAAAGATATGCTCAATTTAAAATTATTTTGCGATATTGCTGTTGAAATGAATTTTATGGTTTAAGTGCGAAGAACATGGTATTTAACAAATAAAGGTAACACACAAAATGTTAAATAAACGTCCCTTTGGACGTAATTTAAAATCTGAAACATTTCAGATTTTTTTTTTTTTTTTGCCTTTCTGACTGTGCTGTGATTTGAATTGAATAATGATTCTTGATATAGGATAACATGAAACCTTCCTTGTATATTATATTATCATGGTGCTTATAGACTGTTTCAGGTGTTAGACTTTCATTATAGTATGTTATAACTATTTTTGTGTACAAAAGAAAAGTCCTGTAAGTTACGGCTGAACATCCTAGAGCCTGTCAAGTATGCTCGGTCATTAAGACAAGCGCACAGAAAATACGAAATAACTGTTTATTAGAATAAGTTATACTACACAATACAATGGGATGACTTCGAAAAGCAGACTTATGTATAGCGTATATTATGTTCGAAAATACTTTAAAAATTTTTAAAGAGCAGTATAGCATATTTTATTTAGATGGAAAAGTTCTGTAACATTCATTTAAAACTTCACATATTTGTGACTAGGCGAGCTATCTGAAAAAGTATTTTTAAATAGAATGAAAAATATGTTTTGGTGAGCTTGGAGAGGGGGAAAAAAACTGAACCAGAACCTCTTTCTTTTTTTTCCCCCTGGGTAACATGAGCTTTTCCTGCAGTGATAAGATTAACAGGAAAATTCTGCGGATTGTTTGTGCACGCAGCTGCCACGATTGCATCATCCGTGTTAATTTGCTACGTCGCAACCAGTTGCTAGCACAGATAATGATAAAACAGAAACAAAAACAAGAAAACAGTAATAAAAGCTGTGATTAAAATTTTTACGAGACGAGGAAACCAGTTTCATGTTTCCTTTTCTATCGCTCGATGGAACGCTGCTGTCGCCATGCTGTCTGAAAGAGACGCAGACGACAAATGAAAAAAGGCAAACAACAATTACAGTTGGGAAATATTCATTCAGCGCCGCTAGAAGCGAAGTTTAGAATGCAGTCGTTGTTGAGTGATTTCAAAATCTTGCCTTCTGTTGTTCTTCGTTAATTGTTTTTCTTCAGTACCGAGCCAAGAGGTTAGAAATAATACTACACGCGCCGCAGCTCACGTAGCAAATCGTTTACCTACGCAAAAGTATTAGGGACACAGTAAAAATACTCTCAACGACTGGATGATGCAACTAAAACCACACCTTACGTGCTAAAAAATTGTAATACGAGGATAAATTTATTCTCCCGCTTTATGATTTTCACACTAAGAACATGTTATACATTACTTATTCTGTTCTGATGATTCATGTAACCTGAAAAGTGTTTGTTCCCAGAGTCCTTTTTCTAACGTTGGATGTACTTCAAAAGTTAGCGTCAGATAAAACAGCGCAACTAATTCGCTTTCCAGAAACTTGTAAAAATAACTTTAGAAAAAATCTGATGTGTATTCCCCGTGACTTCCTTGTAAGGAATATTAAATTATACTCATATGCAATATTGCATTTCATTTAAACATATTGAATTAAAGAATTTTGAATTAAATCTACTACGTCGATAGCGCATAAACCACAATAGAATAACTCCACTCTTTAAAATTTACCATATTTATTTACCATAGCCACACTGCGGCACTAGGTTCACTTAACAGCGTTAATCTCGTTCATTTTATAATTCAGAGTGCTCAAATATTATAGCATCTGAAGAATTACAACAAATTATTTTCAAATATTATAATAAATCTAAAACCGTGTATAAAAGAAATTAAACAAATAAAAAAGAAACAGTTTTTCGCAGACCATTCAGTGCCGCTTACCTAATGCGCATGCGCTACTCATTAATTCAGTTCTCACTTCGCGGTAAGGCAAAAATACATAAAAATTCAGAATATTTTCATTAAAAATTTTAAGGTATAGAAAAACATAAAACACCAAGTGCAGCTAAAACAATTAAAAAACAATTTTTACAGTTAAAATTACAGTTTGTGCGCAAAAACAAGCTAATAACTTAAATGATAATTCCAGAATGAAATAAGCATAATTTTATTCGCAATAATAAAGGCAGATGTTACTTTGTTGATGCGAAGCTTAGTTTCTCTAGACTGGCAACAAATTCACTATTCTGCTAACTTTCAAATGTAAACAAATGTGGCCGTTATCATAACCAAAAATTAGTCTTAGCCGCACTTAAAAATACTTTTAAATTGTTGATAATTCCACAATTATTGTATGCAGGTTAACTAAAAGCATAAAAACCTTAACCGAAAGATAAGAACAGCATACTCCAATCATTTTTAAAGCAAAAAATGCACAATTTACAAACATATAAGAATAAAGAAATTGAGCTCACTGAGCCGAGTAACAGAATGGATATATATATATAGGGTATTTCAGAGATCATGGGACAAACTTGGAGGGGTGGTTGTACGCTCCACCACCCAAGTTTGTCCCATGATCTCTGAAACACCTTGTATACATATATTTGTATATGCTTTTGGTGCGGTCGATTGCAAGCAAAATGCAAGGTGCACATCTACATGTTATAGCAGTCCTATATACAAAATATCAGCGTTCTAAAGCTACTCGTTTTTGAGTAATGCGAGATACATACGTACGTACGGACAGACGCCACGAAACAATCTCTTCAGAATCCATTTTAAATCGGTTTTATAA
>KK116832.1:118406-136090 GCA_000611955.2 Stegodyphus mimosarum | reverse complement strand
GGAAAGAGTCCTTTATGTTGTCCCTACGTTTATATATTACGCAGAAATATCGTTAAATTGCATTAGGTAGCTGTCAAAATGGATATTTTCGTTGAAATATGATAACCGAAACTTTTCACGATTACAGTACTCGCTTTTTACTTCGTACAAGGAAGTAAAAACAAAAGCTATTACAGTTGCTACGCCAATCTCGTCAAATTTTAATGAATACTTTTGTTTAAATGTTGAATTGTAATTTCTTCTTGTACTGCAGATTTAAACAGCATTCATAAATGTGGGTGAATAATTCTACTGAAAAATAAAGGAACTTTTTGTTGTAAATTCAACAGAGCTTCATATTCAATTTTTATATCATTATAGAATTAAAGGAGTATACTTTAAACATGCACAATGAAGAAGTATTATTGGATAAGCATAACAGAAAAAAACCACTTACGAATCATAAATCTTTAGTATGTAACAAACCCAGATACACAGATCGAGGAATATACTAAATTCGTGTTCATCCGAAACTATGGATGGATAGAGAGGGTATGGAGCTGGGGTTACAGATGTTGTGGTACAGGAGTCCAAGCGGATTTCTGAAAAAAGACATCATAATTATTAGTGTACGATCAGTTTAAGATTCTTATAATGGAGCCAGTAAAATCCTTGCTTCATGGCGTGAAGTCTTCATCTTGTTATGTCCATATTTAATTCATCTTCGAACTTGTACAGCCAGTTACCATCACGACTACTACTGAAACTTCGCATAATCATTGTTGGTTGTTGAATAAATCGCATCACTAGTTTCATTTTCTTCTACGATTATTGTACCGTTTTAGGGATTTTAAATTGCAGACGATAATTACAAATTCAAGAGTAAATAAAAAACATAAACTGTGCATCACCAGAATGGCAGCATAAGATATCCCACTGGCATTTTATTTAATGCAACTAATTAAATCTTAAGACAGAGCTTTGTAAATTGTTCATATTTTTCTATTTGTATAAAATTTAAATAAGCTATACTAAGATTGTCAGAAATAATTATTTCTTTTGAAGAGTTAAGAGAAACTTTAGTTGAAGAATCACTATAAATAGATGGAAGGTATAATTCAGCATGGAAGAAATTTAATTACTAGCTTGTGAAGAGACAAAAATAAGACATAACTTCTCTTTTTCTGAATTCGTCTGTTGTTTATATGACGCAATAAGGTAAAATGTTTAACCGAAATGGAGAAAAGGAAGGGAGGTTTGAAATTTGCCATGGAAAAACTGATAAATATCCTTGGTAATTTTAAGACAAATTATAATAAAAGAGATTATTTTAAAAAGCCAGTTCTGTTCAATTTATTATTAAAAAGCCATTTTAAAATTTTATTAATTAATTTTAGGTTAAACTAATATGAAAGACTATATTTCGTGAGAAAAATCACGTCAACCACTGCGATTTCAGAAAAGTAGTTACTTACAGAAAGAGAAATAGATGAAGGTAGATGTTTTACAACTGATTTTTTGAATAAAACTTTATTCACGGGTGACATACAAATTCAAGAAATTTAATGCATTTAAAACTCCATGAGGCAATCGGTGGCGGGCGATGACTAGCTCGTATTCACATTACACATGGGGAAAACCTTCATACAGCTGACTCGATCATAGAAAGGCCCACCAGTGGCCGAGAGGTAAAGTCGCTAAACACTGGTAGCTCGGTCCATCTTTTGAATCCCGTCGAACGGTCTGCTGTATGGGCGTTTTCGTCGTTTTCACCACGTGTAAAATGTATACGATTCAGTCTCCCTGACCAATATAATTAACCTGTATACAAGTCAGTTGCTGTGAGAAGAAAATGAACGTAAAGACTCTTCAAAAGCTGATAGAACAAGAAGAACCGTTTAAATCCTTCATTCAAACAAGAGTCCCGCAGCTCAAATGAGAAATAGTTATAATTTACAACAGCTTCTTAATTCAAGACGTTCTAGAACATTCCTGAAACAGCCCAAAGTACGGTATCCCCAAGAACTCCACAAAGGCAGTGACCAATATCGAACAGGTGGCTAGCAGATATTACACCGTGTAACAGAGGATTATCCGCTCTCCACTCGAGAATTCTCCTGGGATTTTATTTTCACCCGGTTTGACTTTTTCAAAGGAATTCCAGGTGGTCCAGTTGTCAGGACTTAGCATTCTGTGTGTATTCTTTGAGAACATGGTAAATTCTGTAAAGGGTTCTTATCCTTACGTTCTAAGTCCTGAACTGGAACAGGGAGCGGAAGGTACGCTATGTTCTGATGTAACTGCTGGGCTGGAGAATAACTGCACGTGAAGGGATTTGAAATCCTCTTTTATTCAATCACTATTAAATACAAACCTCCCAATTCGGGAGAGATACAGAACGTAACAGACCACACTTTGGTCGAACTTAACAATCAAATAAATTTAAATAAATTAAAATAGAACTTAAATTAAACTTTGCTTCGCAGAGCAATTCGCGGAAGTTGGCCTCTATCTAAAAGGGTGCGTAGCAAGGTATACTAAATACTACCGCACTTTAATTTATTTTACAATGCAATCACGTAGTAAGCACTATGGCTTATAAATTTAAACTGCTAGCTGGTCAGGCGAACGTTGAGCAGCGTGACCGTGATCTGAGGCAAAGCTCTCACACACCGAGAGGTTTCTACCTCTGGCTTAAATAGTGCTTGGCTGAACTTCAAAAATTAGCATAAGCTAAAAACGCGCGCTTCTTCTGACAGGAAGTTGAAGCAGAGAGGAGATAGAAAAGATTTAAATTAAAATAAACTTGGTTAGTTTAACTAAAACCTTACATACTTCCCGCCAGAATTGCGATAGTTAAACTACTTTGGTCCAAACGGACCATGTTGAAAACTAGCAATTCTAAATAGTCGAAAATTTCACTGTTCTAAACTTAGGCCAACTCTTACAAGGCAATATATGTTTGTGTAAAATACAGACGAAATTTTCTGGAACAACAATCTTCAACATTTTTTTTTTCAAGTCTTATTCTTCAAACAGTCTTACTCCTTCCAGCAAAATCTGGAAGGAAAACAACTTTAGTATGACATAATAACAGAATAATTCTAAGTGGTACAAATCCTTTTTTTTTTTTTCTGTGTAATTTTGCACACACACATTATCATTCAAGCACAATTAAATTCTTCCCCCGTATGCTCTCTCACCGGTGTTGGATGTAAAGCAAACCGCCATTGCGGGTTTTTATGTGTTCGGGGGTGTTCAACTCTTCCACCTACAATCGACTAACATTAGTTAGAACTTGACATACGAGACCTGAAAAAAACGCCCTATAACCAGCTAATCCTAAGGTTCTCACTAGCTTTATGTCTAACACTTTAAGTGTATTTGGTGGAGAGCCTAATTAACACTTGCATTCTAAAATAGTGAATCTTTAACTTTTCATGCATACAAATTCGCAGTTTGCACACAACATTCACATTAATATTGCACTTAACGTGCATTGCTAGCATAATATTATTTGTTACATTTCATAACACATTAACAATTTCACAGCAATCCTGAAATGCAAATAGAAGTTAAATTTCTAAGCTTACAGAAATATAGGTTAAATTTCTAAGCTTACAGCAAGTGCTTCCTATTCCTTTCTCAAGGTACTTTCTTGAAATATCAAATTACATTGAATTAATAGTCTACAGACTAAATCGTGTTTTTCAATTTTCCGAATTTTCATTCTAGACATTTTACAAGTCTTTAGACAAAGCGTCGTACAAAATCATTTAGTTAACATATTCTTTTCAGCAATTCATTGCTTTTACAGAATTAATCTATTTACAAAATTAAGTAATTTTAAATCTTTAAGAATTACAATTTCTTTTAACAAAACATTTTACTTTCCATATGAGAACTTATCGCTCACTTGGCGTAAAAGTCAACCTCGCTTGAGGTAAAATCAGTCCTGCAACTTGCAGTATACTCAAAAATTAACTAAACTTTTGAATACGAAATTGTACTTATCTTATTATGATCGTCCATCCTTTTCTTGGCCCAATCTTTAAAACTTGAGTAAGTTGTGGCCTGGTTCAGTTTCCTCGTTTTTCGTTGTTCTTTCGGAGCCTGCTCGTCTCTTTTTCTTTTGAAATTCCGTCGTTGTATCCTCGGCAATTTCCTTTGTAGAGGAGGTTGCTCCGCTGGACGTTTGGTGGACTGGGCCCTTCTCTCCTGGGCCCTTGCTCGTTGCTTGTCCTGGTTCCTGCTGTATTCGGGAAGTTGATTCTCAGGCTGCAATCGACGTTTCTTGCTTCTCAGGCACCTGTCCGATGATTCCACAGTTCTTTTGGATACATTGGGCTTCCCTTGCCCATTCTGCTTTCTTCTCTTGGTGCGCTCGTAATTCCGTTCGTAGATTTGTTCACCTGCATCGTGAGACTTTCTTTTGAAACCACCTTTTTGGTTCTTATTTCTTTGTTGGGGGGGAGCTTTCTTCTTCTGACATTTCGATGCCGTTGTAGCTGGTTCCTGCTGTTTTTGCTGACGTATATCTTCCTGGCTAGTCGATTGCCTCGGATCCTGAAACGAATCTTTAAATACAGCCATTTTGCTGCGATTATAGAACGGTTTTATTTGGTCCACATTCGCTTTGAGCGTTTGACCATCATTTCTTTTTAATATAACCACTGCCCCCGTAATTTGTTCAATTGTGAACGGGCCTTCAAAACGCGGAAAAAATTTCCCCACCTTTTCCTCTGGGGCATTTGACAAGTTGTGTTTAATCTTCAACACTTCATCTCCCACATTGTACTTGACCTCTCTTCTTTTTAGGTCATAGTACAATTTCTGTTTTCTTTGGGCCATTTCTATATTTTCCGTCGCTTCCCGTATTAACTTTTGTATATCACTCATTTTAAATTCTTCTGCCCTTTCCTGTACAAAGAACAGTTTATCTAGGGGGGTCAAGATCTTTCTTCCTAAGAAGAGTTCAGCGGGTGTTTTTTGTGTAGTATCGTGTTTGGCGGTCCTAAGGGCAAATGCAAATTCATTTATATGGCTATCCCAGGTAGAGTGATAGTTTTTCACATAACTACGAATTATTTTCACTACATTTCTATTCACCCGTTCCGCTATGTTTGACTGCGGACGATACGGGACCATCTTTAGATGACGTATGCCCAGTTTTGCACACATTTCCTCAAACATTTTACTAACAAACTGAGGACCATTGTCTGAAATAACTTTTAGGGGCGCCCCGTATTTTAAAATATACTTATTTAGAATTGAATCTACTACAATTTTTGCAGACGCGCGTTTTAACGGAATTAACTCTAACCATTTGCTAAAATGATCCACTATAACTAAAAGATATCGGCTTTTATTAACTTTACTTCGAGGGTAAGGTCCAAGTAAATCGATGCCTATTATTTGATTTGGGAATTCTGATTTAATACTATTTAGGAACCCGGCCGGGCGGAAATTAACATAATTATTTAATTGACATGTTGGGCACGACTGGACATACGCCCTAGTAAACTTTTGCAGTTCTGGAAAGAAAACTGCCTCGCGAACTCTCTGAACAGTTTTTCTTATACCTAAATGAGCCGAAATGGCACAATCATGCAACTCTTCTAATACATTCAACCTCATGCTAGCTGGGATAACCGGTCTATATTCATGATTCTCATTAGTAGCTTTCGTATAGAATAACAGTCCGTCAATTAATTCGTAATTTTCGGCCCTATTTCTTATCGGCACAATATCCGGATGATTGAAATTCTCAGGGTCGGCCAAATAATTGTATATATTTTTGAACTCCGGATCTTTTTTGAGTTCGGCTATTACTGTTTCACGAGAATCTAATACTTTGGATGTTAACATGGCTATCTTAATTACACTTCCATTTTCATCTAAGTTAATTCTGCTTAAAGCATCTGCCACAACATTTTCTTTTCCCGGCGTATGTTTAATTATTAGGTTATATTCCTGTAATTTGAGAGCCCACCTTATTAATCTGGGTGATAAATTTTTTCCAGAATAGAGTCTAGTGACCGCCGCGTGGTCGGTATATACAGTTACTGGAGAACTTCCAAAGAACACACGAAATTTCTGTACTGATGCTAACACTGCGAGAGTTTCTCTCTCTGTTGCGGAATAGTTTCTTTGGGTTTCATTTAATGTTCGGCTGAAAAAAGCCACGGGCTGACCATTTTGGGAAAGCACTGCACCAATCGCGAAATCTGAAGCGTCCGCTGAAATCTCTAATCCCTTATCCCCTTCTGGAAATTTTAAGACGGGAGCTTGAGTCAATGCGTCTTTCAATTTTTGAAACGCCAAGTTGGCTTCTGCTGACCACGAAAACCTAGCTTTTTTTCTTTTCAACTTTAGCAGTGGCTCAGCTATTTTTGCAAAGTCTTTAATGAAAGCCCGGTAATATGAACACATCCCGAGAAACGACGATAATTTCTTCGCTGTTTTAGGAACAGGATAATTTCTAATGGCTACTATTTTTGACTGATCCGTTTCGATTCCCTTTTGGGAAATTTTAAATCCTAAATAACGTAACTCTTTTGCGGCAAATTTACATTTAGACGCATTTATCTTTAAACCAGCTTCGTTTAACAATGAAAATACTTTTCTTAAATCTTGTAAGTGTTGTTCTAGAGTACTACTCGTAATTATAATATCGTCTAAATATATGAAAGTGCTTTTACCAAGGACTGGTCTTAAGACGATGTCCATACATCTTTGGAACGTTGCCGGCGCGCCGGATAATCCGAACGGCATTCTAAGAAATGCGTACGTACCAGATTTCGTTATGAACGCGGTTTTGTGTACGTCCTCGGGTTTTACCCCAATCTGAAAATAGCCACTCGTGAGATCTAATGTAGTCATGTATTTTGTAGACGAAATATTTCGAATAATTTCTTCAATTATCGGCAACGGATATACAGGATATTTTGTAACTGAATTTAACTTGCGATAATCTATAGCAAAACGCCACCGCTTCGGGTGCGTAATCGGGTAATCATTATTTTTCTTACACAGGACAACGGGGCTAGCATAACTGCTAGAAATTGGCGTGATGATTTTATTCTTTAACATCTCTTTAATATGATGTTCAATTATTTCCTCTTTTGTCCTATCATATCTATATGGCTTTTGCCTAACTGGCTGAGCGTCCCCCGTGTCAATGTCGTGGTTCACCACCTGCGTAAAGCCTGGTACATCACTAAATAAATTCGCAAAGTGACTTACCAGACCTTGGATTTTCTCTTTTTCCTCTGCTTGTAAATGTTCCAAGTCCAGCTGCGGGGGCTTATCATTCTTCGCTTCAATTGGCTTCATATTTAATGTTAGTTCTCCCCCCTTGAAATCAATTTTTGCTTCTGCCAAACTAAAAAAGTCCACACCTAGAATAATACAAGTCTGCAGGTTACGCACAATATAAAACAGGATTCTTACCTGTTCGTTGTTGATACGCACGAACAATGGTACTTTTCCTAAACAGCTACATTTTTCTCCTTGGGCCGCTATGACATCCGTGTCTCTTGCACTAAAAATTCTGTAACGTCGAAAGTGCTTCTTAAAGAATCTTTCCGATACGAAGCTGCTTTGGGCTCCTGTATCCAAGAGGGCTGTCGCCGGTATGTTGTTGATTAGAACTTCAATCTTCGGCAAACTCAAATTCTTAACGACCACGGTGTTTAAATTGATTTTGGAAGGGTTTTGCGCTGCTTCGGACTTCTTCACCTTCCTCGAAGAAATCCCTCTTAGTTTAAATTCTTTTTCTTCTGGTTGCCCTCGGAATCTTTGCTTGTTCTTCTATTAAATTCCCTTCGTTCGCCGCTCGCTTTAGGAGACACATCTTTCTTCGGCCATTGCTTCGCCTTATTCCCGTAACTTTGATTTTGCTTTTGCTGCGGTCTTGGCGAACTCCACTGACTTCTTCGCTCAAATTGGCGTCGTCGTTCGTTGTCGGCTGTTCTTCGGCTTTCAAATTGTACCGCGAGCTCAAATAATCTGTCTAATGTTGTTGGATTTCTTAGTTCGATGAAATCTTGAACTTGGGGCAGTAGCCTAGGAAGTATAACTTGAATAATTTCAGGATCCGGGCGACTTCCATACAAAAGCTTGAAAACTTGAATTTTCCTCAAAATAAAATTAGACAAATCTTCTATTCTTTCTTGGTATCGGCTAAACAGTTCAGCTTCCAATCTGGCTCGATCTCGCACCACGGGAAATGCTTTCACTAGAGAATTCTTGAAATTTTCATACGTGTATGTGGGGCTTCCTGGTTCCCCCAAGAGATTCTTTCCGATGCACTTGAACCAACTTAGCGCTTGGCCCTTCAAAGCGCTGGTAGCAAGAGCGACTTTCTGAAATTCGTGGACTGGATATAGCATGAAGTGGGAGTCTAGCTTTTCCAGGAAATTGATTACGGCTGTCTTGCCGTCAAAACTTGCCGCTGGCTTCATGGCTGCTCGCATGGTTTGTACGATGTAGCCGAATCCTTCTATGCCAGGAGGTGCTATCTCAGGATTCTGGACAGGTACAGCAGGTGTCTCAGGTTCGTCTTCTTGTTGCTGAGGCCATCCTCTTCTTTCTGTGCGGGCGCCATTATCAGGACTTAGCATTCTGTGTGTATTCTTTGAGAACATGGTAAATTCTGTAAAGGGTTCTTATCCTTACGTTCTAAGTCCTGAACTGGAACAGGGAGCGGAAGGTACGCTATGTTCTGATGTAACTGCTGGGCTGGAGAATAACTGCACGTGAAGGGATTTGAAATCCTCTTTTATTCAATCACTATTAAATACAAACCTCCCAATTCGGGAGAGATACAGAACGTAACAGACCACACTTTGGTCGAACTTAACAATCAAATAAATTTAAATAAATTAAAATAGAACTTAAATTAAACGTTGCTTCGCAGAGCAATTCGCGGAGATTGGCCTCTACCGAAAAGGGTGCGTAGCAAGGTATACTAAATACTACCGCACTTTAATTTATTTTACAATGCAATCACGTAGTAAGCACTATGGCTTATAAATTTAAACTGCTAGCTGGTCAGGCGAACGTTGAGCAGCGTGACCGTGATCTGAGGCAAAGCTCTCACACACCGAGAGGTTTCTACCTCTGTCTTAAATAGTGCTTGGCTGAACTTCAAAAATTAGCATAAGCTAAAAACGCGCGCTTCTTCTGACAGGAAGTTGAAGCAGAGAGGAGATAGAAAAGATTTAAATTAAAATAAACTTGGTTAGTTTAACTAAAACCTTACACAATTTTCAAGGTCTTAGTCACATGAGCAATTATTGAAAAAATTAAACAGAATGCTTTATCTGTGGAGGAGCAGATAATTATTGAGATTGCACAAGGCAGATAAAACATTGCATAAACGACCAGCACAGCAATAAAGACTAGGGTACCAACAGAAAGACTGAGCAGGTGCTTACGAGGAAAAATGTCCAACCTATACAGAAGCACTCAGTCACGAGATCACGGCCTTCAAAGGCAAAAAGAAAGTATCATAAGATCAATTTATAATGAATGCTCAACAGGCAGACTTGCAACACTCTACAGCAGCAACTCAGCAATTGAATGATCAAACTGCCTTGAATGATCAAACTGTTTTACCTATCCAGTATACTAGAGCTATCATATTACTACCAAAGCGAGATTCAAAACAAAATATACTGGACACTCCATCGTGTATAAACACCTTCTCAGTAACATCAAAAACTCCAAGGAGATATTTATTCCACTGCAGTTCTGAAGGATTTCAGCAGTGCGACTGAGAAACTCATAAGTACCATCAAGGACGGCTGTAAACAAGCACATGGACTTAATCAAGCAAAAACTATACTTCAGTGATGTTCCCGGCAGGCCAGTCATAAAAAAACATTCAAACACTTAGAAGACGTTTTCATTCATGTCAAAACCCAGAGAAACTTACAAAAAGATGTATTATATTTAAAAGAGAAACAGCGGTATACAAAAGAGCCATTTTAGAAGCAAAAAATTCCTCATATCTTTTTGCACAAGAACAGTCAAAACATTTGGAATTACCTTTCAGATAGCTCACAATGAAGTCTACAGACCTACTACGCTTTGACCAACAGCTCTCCCTAAGCATTGGACACAATCCATAATATCCTAGACAGGGTTTTCTCGCAAGACATTCCACAGTCAGATAATTACCAATAAGCTGCGTAAACTTTATCTAGTGGTTACTTCAACAAGCTATTACCAGACAAAGAGCAAGCTTGTTACATCAAGAAGATATTACCAGACAAAGAGCAAATGCAATCGTTGGCGGCCTGCCCCTTTTCAAAAGCCCTCCTTTCTGGACCTCAGAAGTCATTTTTCATGTTCTCTCTCTTGCTAAATACAAGGCACCCGGCATCGATGGAATGGATAATACAATCCTCCCTAAAGTACATAAACATTTCCCAACATCCTTTTAAATATTCTTAACAAGGGCTGGACCTCGGATATCTTCCCAATCCCTCTAAGCACACTGATGTGGTAATCCTTCTTCCATCTTCGGCAGTCTTCTATCATCGTTGCTTACCAACACGTTCATCATCTGTCATTGTTCTGCATAGTACTTCTGTTCTTGTAAGCACTTCTTCGTCACCCATCCCCATTATCATCTCTTTTTCATCCATCATCTACATCATCATAGATTTCCTATATCATATATATATATATATCGTCGTCAACTACCATGTACTTTATTTGTTAGACTACAACATCATCTCCTTCTATCTTCTCAGTCCTTCTTCATCGTCTTCTTCATCAAGCAATGCATAGTTCCAATACTGTCAAGAATTATGATTATCAAAGACTTCATTTATTTGAGACTAAAAGACTAGTCTCATCAGACACTTCAAGTTCAGACATTCCATATACCTTTTATTATTAACTCTTGACTATAGACTAAAGACTCCTTGACTTTTGATTTTTCAAAATTCACCTAATACTTCTCTATTGTCATTATTTTTAATTTCTTATTTAATTTTTACTTTTACAAATTTCCAAATTTTATGTTTAAGACAATTACTATGTTACACCTTTATGTACTTATCATTCATGTATATTTTTCCAAATTCATTAATAAATGTAGCGGACGGTAGATGGTTCCATCCGTTAAGCAATAAAGCTGAAAAGTCATAACGGCGGTACAGCTGCTTAACTGATGGCCTCCCGTCTCCAGCCAATGTTCTTAATATATGCCAGGACAGTATAAGAAGACATCTCTATATAGCTATAATCTCACTCGATATTAAAGGCGCATCTGATAGTATCTGGTAACCTGGCATTTATAGTATACATAACGACATCACCTAAATCCTCGTAGGTTATCTGGACAGTCGCTCTGTAGAGGTATCTATGAATGCAGGCACTAACAGGAAACCATAGGTTGTTCACAGGGCAGCTGTCTGAGTCCGATCCTCTGGAACGCTGTGACAAATTCCGCATTGTGACTAATCAACAATATCTCTCAAAACATAAAAGTGCAAGCTTTTGCTTTGGCTGATGACGTCTTCATTATTAAGTGGAAAGTCAAGGAATCAACTAAGTGAAAACATCAACAAGGCTGTTTTGGCCTCCTCGGTGATTGCGGTGATCTGTACTAGAAGGCGCACCTCACAAAGAGTTAGTTGCGTTATAGAACGTAAAGAGAGCGGACACGCCAATATTTCGGGCATATTACCGCTGATTGATATAATCACATCGTATCTGCCAGGTGGCAAAAAACGAGTATGATGTATGAATTTACATGCCAGGAGGCATAATGCTTGTAAACATGCCAGGTGGCATACCGCTTGTAAATAAATGTACAGTAAATTATTTTGGTCATTAAATAAAAGAACACGCAGCAACAAGCTTCTGATCATTTGGATACGCACAATACGGATGTATGCCAAGAGACCTATAACTATTTTCCGAAAGTCTTCACCGAAACCAAGACTAACTGCAGCTATGCTACATAGCTATCCACAAGTCATTATGTCTCAGCTCGGCGTATCTACACAGATTTATAAAGGAAAAGCCGACATGTGTTGCTGGCGTATTAGCAGCGGCCTCAGCCACTACCCACACGATTGTGACATGACGACAAGTCTATATCTGTTAAAACCATCGACAAATAATGAACGAAAATGGTGCGAGTTGCTCCCAGGCAATCATGGAGCTATAAATAGAGCGATACAGATAATTAAATACATAAATAATAACTCTGATGAGCTGTAGCACTTTTTAAGACTGAAGAGACCATAAACAATGGGACTATAAAGATTGTAAACACCAATTCTGTAGTAGCTGTAATATATTTTAGTAATTCTAAAGCCTAGTATCACAACTGGAAGTTGTGTTTGAATTCTTGTATAAAGACACAGATTCAAATTCTGTACTCCGGAACTACGACTGTTAAAACATCATTGTAAATCAAGACGCAAGAGAAACACGACGACGAGGAAAATAAAACAGGCAAATCGACAACTTTGTATTCGGCGTAGATTTTGTAAAATCCCAATCGATTTCGAGGGCCTCTACATCAGGAGCAAAAAATTCTGCAAAAGCGAGAAAGCAAATGTCGATCATATTTATACTAACAATACCAGTGTTCTGGCCATATCAGAACGGCAAAAGAATTGGAACAACACGGTTGTAGGTCAAGAGACCTATAACTATTTTTAGTTTATTTGTTGTTACGGCTTTTTTGCTCCTGATGAAGGGGGACCCGTTTTGCCCTGGAAATCGATTGGGATTTTACAAAATCTTCGCCGAATACAAAGTTGTCTATTTGCCTGTTTTATCATTGTAAATATCTGTAAAATTCTGCTTTTCAAGATTTATGAAATTCCAGCGACTGTAGGTTCCAATTCCACGTAATGTACGCAGCCCTGCACCTGCAAACTATTATTGTAATTCTACTAATATACAGAGATAAATGCCCGGTAGAAACTATAATTACAGGAGCCAGATGGCGCTGTGCTTCTGACTTTTTTTTTAGTTGAATTAATTGCGATTCAGACTGCGAAGAATGATGAACCATGAAATGTTAAGTGTGTACTCTATATATAACTGTATTTATAAGTATTTTCTTGTCGTCATGTGTTATCTGTGTCGTGAATAAAATTGGATAAAATATCATGGATTGAATAGATCTCGTCTGACAGGTAAAAAGGTTTGATTATTTTATTTGTTTGAATGTTGAATTAGAATTCTATAGCGAAAGCGATTTTAGATGTAAGTTACATGCCCGATTGTTCTGACTGCCGACACTGTCCTCGGGCTGTGGCTGGTTGGCTAGGTAGTAGTAAATAACTTCTTATTGGCTGGACGTAATAGCTTCACTGCTCACTGGACACTGGACCTTCACTGCTCACTAGACGTTTGAAGCAAAATAGCATGCAAACTGTCCAGTGAGCAGTGAAGAAAAAAGAAAGAAAGATCCGCCACTCAGGTATCTCTTCCCCTTGTCAAATAATCTTTAAGTACTACGGTGTAATTAAATGAACCAAACCAATCATAGGGAATTAAATCTGCCACAAACTATTAGCATTCAATAGATTTACTCTCCACAGTTATTAACGGAGAGCTCTCGAAATCAGAAATATCGCTAGGATATGATTGTTTCGTAAATTTCAAGACAATAAAGCTTAAAAAAACATCTACCTACAGGGACAGATACCTTCGTGAAGAACTGTGTAATGAAAACTGGCTCGCAGTTCCGTTAATGGCCGTTCCCACTGGGGTTTCTCTGAGCTAACGGAGACAACTGATGTAGTCAACCCATCTCCAAAACCAATTTTTTCCCATAGAGCAGCAAGCTGAAATATCTGAACTGCAAGCATAGCGAAGCTAGTCGACACATGGAACTGAATCCGTGAACTCAGATAAATCCCTAGTGGGAATGGCTCTCTAGGTAAGAGTAAAATCACGAAAATACTTACGAAATGAGCCCATGCATGAAGATTCGAATTCACGTCGATCAACCAGTGGTCAACAACTATCTTCCTTTCTTGAGCACTAGCAGGCAGGACTTAACAATACCAAGATGGAAGGATAATTTATTAACCTATGTTAAAAGTGAAGACGTGGAAAATTATAAACTGTAAATTTATTATAGTTCCAAAATACAAAACAACGAGGGGAATAATAAGAACTTTAGCAAAGCCAAATATTTTCAAGATGGAAAACATATTAGCTTTGTCATCTAAGACACATATATTAAAACTTCAAACCTTTCAGATTTTGTTTAGTCCTTAATGCAACCTGGTATGTTCGTAATGACGTCATTCATTCGGACCTTAACATTAAATCTATTGATGTCTTAATTAAAAGACTTAGTCAAAATTTGTTTGCCAAAATTGAACTGATTGATAATCGTGCTTTACAAATGCTGCCTGCCTACGATTCGTCTATCCCAAGCTCCTCAAAACGACCACGGTCTGTGATTGGACGGGAGTACGGGATCTTCCCTCCTGCTAAAAGACGACGATCCCCCTCCCAGCCTTCGGCTTGCAAAACCCATAGAAAGAAACTTAGCTATCTACAGAATAAAATTCTACGCTCAATAACCTCAGCACCCTGGTTTATTAGAAATATCCAGCTGTATCAAGACCTGAAGATTCCCGAAATACAAGAACAGATCTTAATAATTTCGCACAAATTCTTTATCCAAGTTCAGAATTCACCATATAATGCTATTAAAAATCTCGCAAACTACGATCCAACAGAAGAAAATCTGGTTAAGCGACCACGTTCTATTCATCACAACTCAAAGTGGTGAAAGTGTACATATTGTAAATAGTACTCAGTATTTAAATGCAATTCATATACTCAAGAATTCGTGATATGATTAACTATTTTTGTGTTGAGTTTTAAGTGTATTTTATTATCTGGCAAAGCCAAATTACGGACTTTGTGAAGAGTAATTTGAAATAGCCTTATGGACTATTATTTTTCGTCTTGAAATCGCTTAACAGATTATCCTGCAACATGATTGGTCCATGTGACCCCCAAGCCCAAAAAAGGAATAATCAAATTCTATCTAATTAAACAAGAATTACGTAGCATAAAACTCACCTCTCCATAGTTATTAGATCATTATTATATAGTAGATTGCAATACTATAGGCCTACAAGAGTTATTTACTCTTAAATTAATAAAACTTTGAGTAATACAGCAGTATTTATCAACGAACCAGAACGCGACCTCAGGTTACGTGATTTGATTCTGACTTACTCTCCGTATCTCATGTTCATTTCAGTCACTCAATTCCTCACTGCAAATAGCACGCACCCAGCACCTGCTCAAAATTTTTCAAATGTTTCTACATCTACAAAAGTATATCAATTTATAATTTCATGACTGCCTTCCTGTATGACTTTGCCACATAGACCATTCTTTCGCCTAAGGGGGCGGTGCTAAGCACCTCTGATTTATCTAAACAAAAGTGAGCGGCCTCCGGCCTTACTTGATATATAGGTTAAAACTCATTAGTAGTTGACACCTTGAACCGAAAGTACTATCTTGATCTTGATCTTGATCCCAGCCTTCAATTCTAGCGACGACGCCGTTCACTCAGCTGCTCCAGATATGCCTCACACATGATTATCAATCTGTTTCTTTTAAATATCACATCATTTACCGCAGATTTAATCTGCCAAATTGCTATTCACCGGTAAGTAGTCATTACACTACTAGCATATAACTATATTATAATCCATGTGACCAAGAAGCCTATTAATCGTAAAATCTTTCCTGCTTTATTAACTTTTTTTGAGTTGAATTAATTGCTATTCAGACTGCGAAGAATGATGAACCATGAAATGTTAAGTTGAACTCTACATATAACTGTATTTATAAGTATTTTCTTGTCGTCATGTGTTATCTGTGTCGTCAATTAAATTGGATAAAATATCATGGATCATTGTAATGTAATCACAAATGTATTGTAATCACAAAATTGACGATTTGAAGTAGACAGATGGAGGACATTGTAGAACGAATTCTTACCGGTTTGGCCCAGAATGTTCTCCAGAAGGCAGGCCAAAAGCTATATATACACTGTCTATACGTGAAGTAGCAGTCTAGTGTTGAGTTGGTCGTCGAGTGTATCGCGAGTTAGAGCATCGCGAGAGCGTCTCGTCAGTGCATCGTTGAGGTTATTGAGTGTATTGTCGAGTACATCGCAAATTGTAGCGTGGACAGTCTCGAGAGTATGTTGAGTTCCAAGAACGACCGAACCGGGTCGGGAGTTGTACTCTAGTGCTTTGCCGTGGAGCTGTCTTCACCGCTATAGCCTGATAGCCTGAAGGCTGTGTTGCTGATTGTGTCAGCGTGTTTGTCGTAGTTTTTCGACAACTATAAACGTGATTTTGGAATTGTCCTGAGTAATACTGTCTAATAAATTAAGTTTTTATTCTTCATCAAGTGTTGTCGTCAATCACTCCAAATCCACGAACCCGTAAGAAACGCAACAATATTTTTTATATTGCCAGATGCCTTAATGGCTAAGCTGTACGGAAGGTTTTGTGGATTTTTCCCAAATGTATCAAGAATATGAGCTAGTTTGAATTAGAAAATCCTCCACAAAGGCATCCCTACTTTAGGCAGATAGCCTTCGTATGCACTGCCATATTCAAATAACCAACTAACCATCATTTCAGATACTGTTGCAGAGGTGAAAGAAACTTAAGTAATAAATGGCTATATAAGACTTCCACTTGGCCAAGACATGCAGTCAAAAAGGATAATCACTCTAT
The DNA here is from genome assembly GCA_000611955.2 of Stegodyphus mimosarum. Lineage (NCBI taxonomy): Eukaryota > Metazoa > Arthropoda > Arachnida > Araneae > Eresidae > Stegodyphus > Stegodyphus mimosarum. Next base: position 119,345 of record KK116832.1, on the reverse strand, counting down.
TAAACATGAATTAACTAACTAATAATTTTTGAAAAAATTATTAATGGTTTTTCTCCAATAAATGAAATATTTAATTATAAAACTGCGTTATGAAAATTAGTGCAATGTATTTTAAATTAATTGTACTGCAATTTCAAAGTTTCAAATTTAGTTAATTGGCTGAATTATCAAAAACGTATTTTCTAATTTTTTTCATTTCAAAATTTTGGGTATTATTTTTTCCGTATATAGAAAACTGTGATTTAAAATTACCATAGAAGTTAGGAAGTATAACCTAAAACATTTACTGAATACAAAAATTTGCAGATGTAGATTATTTTCGCTTTGTGTAGCGGCGCAAATTCACCGTCTTGCCTCGGGCAAAAAATACTTAGTCATGTCTCTGTAAATTATAGATAATAAAATCTGAACAGACTAACTAGCAGACTAACATACCATATAAATCATCGATACAATGGACGGAAAAAATACATACAATAAAACCCAACGATAGACAATGCTACCGCGGATGATACCTTTCAATGCGATAAATAAAATGCAAAAATGAATAAACCTTTAAAATGCTGTAAATTAAGTTTCCAGTGTAAGTACAGAGGCTGTTCGCACAATTTTTAGACGATTTTCATTGAATTTACAAAAATATTTTACCAAACATTTTTAATTCTAAATATTCTATTTGATAACCCTTATTCTTCACTATCTCTCTATACGTAATTTCAAAACCAATTAAAGAATTTGTTTTGGATCGAAAGAGGTATGTTATCCCATTCCTTGTGAGAAGCTTTCCAAAGTTATGGAGAATTGTAGGTCAACGTTTGGACAATTCGCTTTTCAAATATCCATGCCGCAAAAGATCTTGGCTTAATGCAGTTCAACTTGATCGATCGTTCAATCCATGGAAAAATATCTTATTACAAAAGTGCTAAAATGAAAAGTAAC
>KK116832.1:107885-118383 GCA_000611955.2 Stegodyphus mimosarum | reverse complement strand
TAATCTGGAACACAAAAATGGCAAATAGTTCAACATTTTCAGGGTAAATGCTGAATATCTAACCTTCTTCCCTCGAATAGATACACGAATCCATTTACGAATCACCACTTTTCTTAAAGTATCGAAGCCTTATTTTTCAATTTCATCTCCAATGTTTGCTTTTCGCCCCTCAGTAGTGTAAGCATAAATATATGCTTTTAGGTGACCCCATGGAAAGCAATCCTGGGGTGACAAATAAGGAGATCGTAGAGGCCAGAGGTCCTTTCCAAATGAGATAATCAACCAAAAATATTTGCTAGAAATGACACTATCTCATTAGGAATACGGCAGATTGTTCCGGTCTGCTAAAACTAGCAAAACTCCTCATTTATCTTCTTCAAATAATGCAATAAATTGCTGGATGATGTCGATATGTATAGTTCTATCTAGTGACTGTTGAAAAATGGGCTCACTATCTTTCGAACAGACTTTTGATGAGTGTAGAAGTCACTCGTGAAACAAATGGTCTATGCTCAAGCAAATGGTCTATGCTCCATATGCATGTGTTTTATGTATTGACATATCCACTTTGACGAAACCAAGGTTTATCTGTTAAAACACAAAATCAAGCTTTTTGCTAGTGTGAAAAAAATAATCTGATCTGCTCACAGTATTGTAACTGCTTGAGCTGATCAGGCGCTTCTAGTTTTTGACCAACACGAACAAGATAAGAATGAGGATTCAACTACTTTATATATTTGGGTCACTTTGCATATGAAAAATCTGATTGCACTACCAGCTTTCTCACAATCTTTGTTGATGAATATTTTATTTCTGTTATTGTTGTTGTTACTGATTCTAACTGGTTAGCCCTTAGGCTAGACCAGATTCAAGAGTCTAAGAGCCGTCAATATTTCCAAAACGAAGGTAGGTCTTTTATAGGTTCCAAACAAGTGAGAAGATGTCCAGGAGTGAAATGATCAGTATTATATTTCCTGCAGATGGGAATTTCGCCCGTTAAATTTAAGCCATTTCAGGTGTCTACTTAGGAGCCTCTTCAAAGTAATCTGCTGAGCACGATTATCCCCAAAAGCAATACCACCTCCCAGCTGACTTCCAAAGTACCAACTATGAGCCGACGGGGAATGCCGGAAAAAAGCAATAGTAGATTTAACTTTCGAGCACATCTCCAAAAAGCTTAGTGTGCCAGTGGTCAGAGTCATTGGAATGCCTTTCTTAGCCAAGGCATCACATTTTATTTCTGACTTCGTCTATCTTGCCCGGAACCAAAAGAGACGGGCAATTACTACATACCTATCGTGAATGCTTTTGGTTTCTCGAAATCGTATTACCATGCCGAAAATTGTGCCTTTTAGGTCTCTTTAAATGCTTTAACAACCTTTTTCATAAGAACATTAAGAATTAATGTTTCTGCATGGGAAAAATTTATTTCTATATTACCCCAAATAAACAGTTTTTAATGCTAACAGCATATATTGCAAATGAAATTTCAAGTGATATGTTATTTTTAAAACTATAGTGCTGTTATTCATTCGAATTGAATTCATTGCCATTCATGGCAAACTAGAATTTGGAATTCATGGCATTTTGGAATTTTTACATTTTTTGAAGTTTTGTGCTGCGTCGCGTTTTGATCATATTGCTCTGTTATGCTTACTTACAGAGCATATCAGCCTAAATTGTCCATATCGCATATTAATGGAATAGAAGCGCTGCAACCGTTGAAGCCTTCGTATTACGAAGCCTTTTCCAAACTTCTGACGAAAATATTTGCACTATCTTCAGTCTGTTATTCTAGAGGCTCTTTACAAAAATACCATCAAATCTACCGCAGTCTCTTCTATTCATAATACATTCTAATATTTCTAATAATAGCTGTTAGATAAGCTAATAACAGCTGTTAATTAAGAATAATACTGATTATAATGGAACTAAACTATAACTGCTGATTAAATCATGCTTGATCAATATTTTATTAGTTAGTTTCTGAAGTTTATATCTGTAAGATATCAACGAATTCCTCCATTCGTGCTCTCCTGTTTTAAATGACTGGCAAGTTGCGATAGCAACTAAAAAATCATTGTTGAATTCCGGTGAAAGCGAAAATGCTTTTTCATATTTCATGCACTGAAGCACCTAATTGTCTCTACAAATCTTTGTTCATCTAAATTATATAAAAAAATCAAAAAACTTCCTGATGCAGATTTTTTCCATTACAGATAGTCATAAAATTCTCAAAAGAATTCTAAATCAAAATTTTAGTTTTCTCTAGATATAACAGCATTCTTTGAAGAATCATTAAATATTGAATGTCGTATGTTCAGAATCAATTAGGAAGTCATTAATTTTTGTTCTGCACAAAATGGAGCTCTGAGAAGACATTTTACCTTTCCCATAACTTGACCCATTCCATGTTCTATTTTATTCAGCATTTCCCTTTTATCTGTTATTATTTCTTTTAATTTATGTTACCTCTAAACACTGATAGCGCTGTCTAACTTTAAGATAAGATAAACTGTGTTTTGAAGCTCATCATTGTAATTTACCTTCACTCTAGCACACATTAATTCTATTTTCTTATTTACTGCGATGACAGCAATGATTTTTCATTTTTAAATTAACAGATAGGCATCTGAATAATCACACTTAACCCTTGCTTAGTTCAATAAAAGTGTACTTCCTCGGGCATTGCTTTCCTCTTGAATGACCAAATTGCTATCTGACCTTGGATGCGTCTGGTCAGTGTTGATGGATCTGAAGTCTTTGTTTTCTTCTCTTCCACTGCCAATGAATGATTCTTAGTATAACGATTTAAACGTGCTAGCGAAACAATTAGAGTGATTTCGATGGAACAAAGTCAACTGTGTGACAACAAAGAGCAGCAAGTGAGTAGTAGTTCATTCACTCGTTTTTCTTAATGTCTGTTTTTCGCTCAAAAAAGTTGTCCTAGTTTTAATTGCAATAAAATTAATCATAATGCAAAACTTTAATTCTTTGTGTATTGTGCACGGATGGTTTTCTTTGAAACATTATTGTCAAAGTCCAGCTATTCCAGACCAGCTTGATAAATTCTCAACCCATTTTAGAAGTGAGAACTGAAATTTCATTAGGATTCTAAAAGCTGCATTTATTTTCAAAAATATAATACTCAGAATGTATATTCTGCAATTAATTAGAATTTTAATTTGGTTCAAAATTTAACTATTAGTATTTTACGCATTATTTCATCCTCAGCTTTTACTATTCTAATGCTTTTCGGTCGCCAAGCTGTTTTTTTGCTTGAAGGGACTCTATAGTATATTACCTTCTATGTACAGTAAAAAATAGGTAATAAGAATTTTAACTTTAATATACAATAGCACTTTCAATTTCCGTTTTAATTTAGTTTCAGTGTAAAAATAATAACTGCATATAATAAACCTGTCTAAACTGCATCATTTCAAAATGAATCCATATCATATGATTTTTACATAACGTTACAAACTCAGCCATTTACCATAACTTCTAGGTTAATAATAATTTTAGATAGTTAGTAATTAGCCAATCAAAATAAAGCTGAATGAAATCTCTTTGAAAGGGGATTTCTTCTTGAACACGTCACATTCGTCTTCACTCTTTAGCCAAATAGCTGTCACTGCTTCCCTTTTTGCTAGCACGTGTTAAAAAATGTAAAAGATCTTCGAAAGCTCCTTCTGCGCGAATTTATGTGTCGCTGCATATATCAAGAATAAAGAAAATGTTTGACTGGCCTTGATAACTGCTACCATCTTTATGTATCAAGGTTTAAACCATTACATATAGTAATAATTAGGAAATTGTTAAAAATAGATGTTGCGTTGTAGACGTATTATAGCAGAAAAAACTTGCAGTTGCGCTCGAAATTTAATATTGTTTTTTACATCCTTATACGAAGTAAAAAGGAAGTATTGTAATCGCGCAAAATTTCCGGTATCATATTTCTACGAAAATATCCATTTTGACCGCTAAAGAATGCAATTTAACAATATTTTTGCGTGACATCCGTACGAGAAGACAGAATAAAAGACTCTTTTTCCGCAAAAAAAAAATTACAAAACTGATTTAAAATGGATTCTGAAGAAATTTTTTCGTGGCGTCTGTGCGTACGTATGTATGTATATATCTCGCATAACTCAAAAACGAGTAGCCTCAGAACTTTGACATTTTGTATATAGGACTGCTATAACATGTAAATGTGCACCTCCTATTTTGGTGACAATCGCCAGCACCAGAAGTATATAAATGCATGCATATATATCCACTTTGTTACTCGGCTCAATGAGCTCATTTCTTTATTCTTATATGTATGCAAACTGCGCATTTTTTGCTTTAAAATGGTTAAATTATGCTATTCTTCTCTTCCGGTTAAGGTTTTTATGCCCTTAGTAAATACATGCAGTATTTGTGGCATTATCAACAATTTAAAAGTTTATTAAGTGCGGCTAAGCCTAATTTTTTTGGCTCAGTCGCCATCTTTGTTTATATCTGAAACTTAGCAGAATAGTGGATTTGTTGCCAATCTAGCTAAACTAAACTTTCCAACAACAAAGATAACGCCTTGTTTTATTATTACCAATTAAATCATGCCTAATCCATTCTGGAATTTATTCTAGGAAATAAGTGTTTAAGATTTACTTCGTAATTTTTAATACAGATATTTTGAGTTTTTATGTATTTTTGCCTTGTCGCGAAGTGAGAAATTAATTGAATGAGAAATACTGAATCGTCTGTGAAAAACAGTTTCTGTTTTCGTTTTTTTTTAGTCTGTTTTATTTCTTTTACACATCGTTTTAGATTTATTATAGTATTGGAATAGAATTTTAGAGCAATCTGAGTTGTAAAATGAGTGAGATGTAACGCTGTTAAGTGGACCTACGCCAGAGTGTCGCTATGGTAAACACATATAGTGAATTTTAAAGAGTGCATTTATTCTATTGTGGTTTATGCGCTATCGACGATGTAGATTTAATTAAGTTTAAATGAAACGCAAAATGCGTATAATTTAATATTCCGGAGAACGAAGTCATGTGGTATACACATCAGATTTGTATTTCTCGATGACACCCATTTTTAAGCCAGCACAAATAAAATGGCGCAGTAAACGCACCTGTTCTACAATTTTTTACATTTTTTAATTGCTTCAGCAACTTCAGTTGTCAGCTTGCTATAGCAAGTTGACAGAAATGAAAACAAATACCATTTAGTTCCAAGATAGAAGTTTAATTAAAAAGGGAAAAGGCTTCGGTTTGCAATTTTGACTTTCTGTTTCGAATTAGCTGCGTCACCAACGTTGCGAAAATGATAAATAGGAGAAATATCCAAATTAAACTAGAAGGTTAAGGTGCTGTTGAAAATTAAAATTAGAATTTTGTTTTACCGGTTTTTGCATTAAATACACGCAAATATACGCATTTGTATAGATAGACACACACACGTTTTTGCATATATACATCCGTGTACTCTCACAAGTGTATTAGATACCAGTTCTGTTTTTAAACTGCACAACACCAACAGCCTATCTTAAACATTGGTATCTGAAATAGTTATTCTTCATTTCATAATAAATAATAAAATATTAGGTGTTTAAAACCGTTCACGTGTCTGACGGAATATTTTATGCTAATATCATGAAAAGGAAACCACATACTGGTTTCATGAACTTTGAAACCGTCTGTCTTTCATCTCCCCCCTTTTCATCCATTCTTAGTATGAATTCAGTCTTTCAGCAAAACACACTTTTAGGAAAAAAAATCATGGATTATCTGCTTCAGAAGTCAACGCTCGGCGGCGCGTGCCTGCTCAAATAAAAATTTCCTGAATGTGAATCATGAGTGAGCATGGGCAAAGAACTGGATGAACTTTATCTTGTTTATTTTAAAGCAAACAAACCAAAAAGAAATCCCCTGTTCGTTACTTCATATATTATATCAAAATAAAGAGCACAGATGTTTTTGAAGCAATGGACTTATACTGCTTTTGTGATTCTTATTAACGTTTTAATGCTGCTGGTTAATTATTTTGGTAACGTGACCTGTAACGTTCAGTGTTTGTAGCGTTAATCTTCTGCAATACACCCCCCCAAAAAAAAACTGAAAGGTTTCAGATTTTAAATTACGTCTAAAGAGCCGTTTTTTTAATATTTTGTGTGTTACCTTTATGAAATATCATGCTCTTCGCTCTTAAACCATAAAATACAGTTCAACAGTAATATCGCAAAATAATTTTAAAATGAGCAAGCATATCTTTAGATTTTCCGACACACTGCCTCGCGTTGGAGATAAAAATGTTTTTTCTGTACAGCGCTGCTATTGTTCGCTTTGAAATCCTTGAATTTGTTAATCAAAAATTAATTAAAGTTTTGCAAACTATGAAATCGATAATAAAACAAATTCCAAATTTCAAATTTGGCCTTCCAGATGCCTATATTGGCAGTAGGGTTACGTCATTCAAAGTTCGATGGCTTTAGGTACCGCTGACTTATCACAATGCGAGAAACATACATACATTCATGAAGATTCTTCATTGTTTAATTTCTTCAAATATAATACAACGCGATAATATTTGGTGGCTACAATTTGAAAAGTGAAACGGGCATTTAAAGTGATTCGGTGCAAAATCACAAAACGATAACAATAGTCCTTCAGGGACAAAGCCTCCTTTGGACTAATTAATGAATTTACCGGTTGCTTTTGTTATTGTTACTGTTACTGGTTTTATATAATTAAATTGGAAATCTCAAAAAAATTACTATGGCAAAATAAATTATGTTACAGAAATTAAAAGATGAAAATTCTCATTTTTTGATTGCTGCAAACTATAATCTGGGATGAAGCTACCGATAATAATTTGTATCTGAATTCACTTTCCGTTTAGTTACAGCAAAGAATTTACTGCTTACTTAGTCAATGTAGCTTCAAAGACAGCACTTATCGCACATATCAATTGATCTCTACGTTTCATGTATAGGGAACACTTATTAAAATCATAGGACAAATTTTCAGATCTTTTAGATTTAACTTATTGAATACAATATTTCAATATATCGACAATATTTAATATTTAATACGAAAGCCTTTTGATTTTCTAAGTATTTTGATACGTTTCGGCATAATCTATTAACAGTTTGTAATTATTTTGTTATCCATTTCGCGTACCATATTTGAAGAAGATTTCAGACGGACTCCATTTCATTGTTTGTTTTTCTTCTTCCAAATTCCTTTTTACATCTGATTCGAACGATTCCGTGAACGAGACAATATACACTCATGCCCATAAATTAAGGATAGTTCGGAGTCACGCGGAAATCGAACTCTAAAATAAATATATCACCTGTAAAATCACTACACACATCTTCAAGAATCACATGCAAATTTCAGGAAGCAACCAGTTGACACAGATGGTACGTCACAATGACGAGAGTGTAAGAGAGTGATATAGAAGGAATACAGGCAAAGAAGTAAAATTGTTCGCAGGCGCTTTATAAGCATTTCAGTGCAATAACCGAATAGTTATGACACAAAGGACGCATTTGGATGATTTTATACGAGGTAGAATTATTGGCCGTCTGGAATGTGGGTGTACCCAACTGGAAGTATCAGACAGAATTGCCCAGAGTGTCATCTCCAGGCTTTGGCAATGATTCCAAGATTATGGTAATGTGAGTAGACGTTACAGCACAGGTCGCCCCAGAGTTACAACGCCGAATGCAGACCGGTATTTGGCAGTTACTGCCAAAAGAAACAGGCGGAGCACAGCCTCAGACCTGTCTCGTCAGCTCTCTTCAGCCACTGGTACGACAATTTCAAGGCAGACCGTGTACAGACGCTTAAGGCAGATTGGTCCGTATGCTCGTAAACCTGTCAGATGCGTTCCATTTACTGCAACTCATTGTCGCCTGCGGTTAGCCTGGAGTAGAGGGCATGCATTGTGGACACCGCAACAGTGGGCTTGTGTGATGTTTTCCGACGAGTCCAGGTTTAGCTTGCAGTCTGATTCTCGCCGGACTTTCATATGGAGAGCTCCAGGTATCCGTTACCACCAAGAAAACATCATTGAACGACACCGCTACGGTGGTGCAGGAGTGCTCGTTTGAGGTGGAATTATTCTGGGTTCCAGAACTGACCTGCATGTTCAAATTGGAACCATGACAAGCCAAATCTATCGGGACGTCAGTCTGGAACAACATGTACGTTTGTTTCGGGGCATCATGGGCGCACAATTTGTGTTTATGGATGACAACGCCCGTCATCACCGTGCAAACATCGTAAGCGAATGCCTTCAATCGGAGGATATCACCCGTATGGACTAGCCAGCATTCTCACCGGACATATGTTCCGGTTTTTCTTATGTTCCGGTTAAAGGTGTTGATGCCTTTTGTAAATCTGAAAGCAATAGTTCTAGAATTATTAACAACTTAAACGTTTAAGTGGCTTTAGACTTAACAAGGCCGCTATTTGTTTACATTTAAAACTCTTAGTAGAAGAGTGAATTAAGTCAGTTGGTGCATCAACTTCAGAACCTTTTGCAAGGAGGTGCAAGGAGTACATAAGTACATTCGCGTTTCTAGGTATATTAACTTATGCGGCCTCCTTTATCACTGCCTTATTTAAATGTGGCCTCTCACGATAAAAAGTTTCCCCACCTCTGCTCTAGTTTATAAGTCGTAATTTACATTAATATGAAATTAATATTAACTAGATCTCATTTTATACTACTACTGGAACTCATTAAGCTATTATACATAGAATCTAATGTAATTTGTATGAAGGTTATATTAATCTCAGTTCGTTTAGGTTTAAGAAGTTTGAGCTTGAATAATTAGGTTTTTTTTTCCTTAAATAATTTTATGTTGCCATTCTGCAAGGTGTAAATATTTCTGTAACTTAAGGCAAAATCCGTCCAATAAATTTTTAAGTATTGTTATTATTTGAACTATTGTAAGTATCATCCTGTGTTATCTTATTATCTGCAGTAAAAACTCTCTGTTTAATAAAGGGTTATTAAGGATGAATATTTGAATTAATTTAATGTAAATGGAACCTTTTACAAAACTTTACATAAAATTGAGTCAAAGCACCTTACAGAACTCTTTATTCGATTTCTACTAACCTGAACGTTGTACACTAGAACATGGAAAACTCAGGCTAAAAAAAAGATTTTTAATGACACCATTACGTTGAAGAAACTTCCATAAATAAAAGAAACACGACGAAAACCTTCGTTTTTAGTTCTTATTTTAAAACAATCCGAGACTCCTAGTCATAGGAATTCCAGTCATAGGAAAAGTCATTCTCCTAGTCATAGAAAAATTTCTTTATGTTTTTTCTTTTAATTTTGTTTAGATTATCGCACTTCCATCCGTTTATGTATTTAATTCTCAGTAATAATTGAATCTGGGATTTGTTATCAGTACAGGATTAGTTAAGTTAATTTAATATTAATATCCTCTGAAACATACGCTCTTTTCCTACCGCTAATTAAAGTATCAGATTCCCCTTATTTATAGACATTCACATACTTTCGATGTTGGTTCTTTTGTGAGATGGCAGACGTATGCACGACACTCTGTATCATGCCATATCCGTAACCGCAAAAATTAAGCAAGTGAATTGACAGTTCGCTGCTTTAGTTCTTTAAATGCTATGAAAGTGGGATTATCAATACCTTCTCCGATGAATACTTATTTTTGCCAATGTAGCGTGGTTACATCTTGTTGCGAATAAAGTCGAATCTTCTTCCAATTGGAACAGCATACTCTTAGACAGATATCGAGGTAGATGGATTTCGTAACGATGGACTTCGCGAAGAACTCAAGCATACTGCCTTTGGTTATGACATTAAAATCGTTTGTTGTCAAAGAATAAACTTCATATTTCAGTAAGACAAATGAATGCAAATCTCATATTATTCATTTTACAACATAAATGAAGCGTGGCTTCACTAATGAACCTGCGTTTGTTTGCGAAACCATCTATTTCCAATCGTGTTTGCAACACGCAGAACTCTCTTTGTTTTGATTAGTCAGTAGTTTTTAAGAGATTTTCACTGCATACAATTGTGTAACACGAACCATACGTTTGTTTGTACCAGGTTAACTTCTGGCACGATACGTTGACTTAATTGAACTTCGTTGGTTAGTTGCACGAATGTTTTGCACCATTTCATTGTCGATCTTTGTTCGTCTTTTGCTTTTTGCACTTGCTTAAACACCCGATCTTCTCAAACTGTTTCACGCGTGTTGTGATATTCTGAAAGTGAGGTGAATTTAATGGAGAAATGTCTCTGAGCAATAGTTACTAATGAAGCTTTTGAGTATCTAGTACGCAATGAGACTTTACGTACGTTGATGCCAGCATTTTAAATAGCACTGTTCTAGTGAACATTTCGGAACCAGTTTTCTTTTTTTTTTTTTGTACCCTTCAATTTTATTTACAGGGTTCGTACACATTTCTACGCATGGAAATTAAGTACTTTTAAGGAC